>JAMLFT010001170.1:0-32662 GCA_026544285.1 Pachyrhizus erosus
AAATAATTAATATATGAGATAATATGTATTCAGTCTTATATAAAATAATAAATAATTTTAAAATTTTAGTTTTTATAAACACAGAGGTAATAATTAATTTTGTAATTATAAAAGAGTTTCTTAGTTGTAATTGTATTTATACCATCAATTGTATTTTAAAAAATATTTTCGTTAGTGTCAATATTAAATTTCATCGAATAAAGATATGGTCCATCCAGACATGTGCATTCAACCTTAATTTGCGGACCTTTTATGGAACCATTTGGTTTGTGCAGAATATATTACTACCCAACTGCCTTGCGTACAAAGCAAAAGAGACAGATATATACATCATTGTGTTGTGACAGAGAATTCGTTATCTTGTTGGTCGTATTCTTTGGAAAATTACCTCATCAAACCTTAATTAATGTTTGAAATTGTTAGAATTTTAGTTTATGGTTAGCTCAATTCTGATCAAGGTGAGGATAGCCCAAATCTTATAAAGACAACAATGACTAAATTTTTAGTTGATGGCAGATCTCAGTGTACTTCCTAATAAGAGTGACTTAATAGTAGATATAAGGTTAGTTTTACTATTTAGTTTATCTCAACAACATGTAATTGCTATAAAAGACAATGACACATATAGCTATAAAGAAACAAAATCATCTTTCTATTTTCAGGATTTTGGACCAATTGGTTTCTAGGTTTTGGTCTTGGCGTTGTAACACGTCTAACAAAAAGTATTTGGTGTGAAGAGACCGAAGTCTTAGAAAAAGAGAGATGGCAATTGCATGGGCTCTAATTTTGTCTCTAACAAACTTAAATTTGTGTGCTCACAAAACTAAAATTTATGAGAAGCACTTGCACGAATTCGTTGACATGTTTTCGAGCGTCATGGTGAGGTCAAGGTTGGGCTAGGCGAGGAAGGAGGAGCATTTTGTGACGTCCTTGCGAAAATTTCAGAAGATCTCAAAGGGGTTAGGTTCAACGATGTTAGTGTAGATAGTGATGATTTAGTGATACTACTAAGAATCATAATTAGGCAGGATAAACAAATAAACATATATATGGTGTTTATCATCTGAGTATTTATTACGTGGATATTCATAATTATTTTTTTAAATAATTTTAATAGTTATAATTAAAATTATTCAAATATTTTACTCAATTAAAAATATTAATAGATAATTTTTAAAAAAATAAAAAAATAAAACAAGATTTAAATAAAATTATCTAAAAATTATTCTCTAAAATATAAATTCAAGCTAATTACAATAAAATATAAGTCCAACCAAAATTAACTTAAAATATAAATATAAATAAAAAAAAAATATAATAAAAAATGTATAAATGTTTGAATGTTATTAATATTTAATTATTTCAATATTAATAGGTAATGTGTAATTATAGATACGAGTACTTTGATACTTCTCTCATTAAAAAAATATTTATATTTATTATTTGCGAATATTTCTAAAAGATATTTATTTTTTATTTATTGTATTTATTTTATTCGTGTGAATTTTTTTATCATCTCCAAATATTACTTGGCTATTCAACGGGAGTGGAAGTGGAGGTCGATGCGAGACTACCAACGAACAGGAGGAGGAAGGGATGTGAGGGGTGGTGTACAAAAGGGTAAAAGTAAAAAGAGGGAAAAATAAAAAAAATATATATATATATATATATAAATTCCTATCTATCGAATTAGAAATAAATATATCTAACAGTTAAAAACCTATTTCTCATTATGAGAGCTTTGAGGTGTTCTCCCACCCTTACATTTATTGAGTTTAATTTTATACAATCTTATGAAAACTCTCTTTAGAACAAAACTTCTTATATTAAGCTTTAAAAGAAGTTTTAAGTCACAATTTCCATCATTTTCTTTGCGAAACAAAAGTATATGGCTGAAGAACACACAGCCTTCATGATGTTCTAATTATTAAACCTACGGGACAACAATCATAGAATCTCTCCATCGTTACTACTATTTTATTTGGGTCCATTAGTTTTGTAAAATGTAAAAAAAATAAAATACAGAATCCGTTTCATTAATAAGTATCTTTTATCTTGTTTAAAAGATAAAACATAATTCGTCTTAATAAAATTATGAATAGAAAATTAAAACTTAATTCAAAAGTTTTAAAATTAGTGGAATAAAATTCAATTATGATTACCATTTTATGCCATTTTTACATTATTTGTACTAATACAGTAGGATAATATATCTTAAACAAGAAAATACACGTTGCATAATAAAAATGAATTTATAAGAAAAATATAGTTGTACTTGCACGATCTGAATCATTTAAAGAAGAAAACTACACGAAACATAAAAAAAAAAAAAAAAAATTGATAATGCAAAGATTACGTGTGTGTGTGTGTGTGTATTTTGTTACAACGCAAAGATTCTATCACATATGTTTGAATATATAAAAGAAGAAATTGTGAATATTACTAAAACAATAAACATTTCCCATGGCATTTGCTAGTTCTAATTCCTTATAAGCCTAGGCGACAAGACACCCCATGAGTGATAAAAAGTGGCTCATGCTCGTGGGTGAAGAAAATTAGTTGAGGTAGATGGAGATGCCGTTACTCAATTTATGCTCCAATCTTATTTTCACTAAGTTGTTAGAGATATTAGGTTGTGTTGGTTCGTCTATGCCATTAGATACTTTAATTTCAAGTATTCATTAATTTTCTTTCAAATTTTAATTATGATAAAGGTGTTCCATATGTTAGTTCCAAATGCTGCAATTCACTGTTTTATCTTTTAAATGCATTGTTTCGTTTTAATATTTCAGCACTCTTTTGCCAATAAAAATCAATGGATTTAATTCATATACATTGATAATTTAAATATATTTACATTGTCATGTATTGCTTCGTTTTAATATTTCACAACTCTTTTCCTAAATAGCAATGGATTTAATTTAAATATATTCACATTTTCATTCATTTTTTTATTATCATGTATAGCAAGAATGTTAAATTTTATAGTAATTATTTTAAAAATTATAGTCATACTTATTTTTAATTAATATTTTTATAAAATATTTTACATTAATAATATATAAAAACTAAACTTGATATTAATTATAGGAACTCTTACCGATAGATATATTTGTTGGATCCCATTAGGATCAAATTTTATTTAACACAACGTATGTAAAAGAAATTTAAGCACATGAAGTTGATTTTACACCTTCAATAAGATTTGCGTATCTACCTTCTTCCTACGTGCGCCTCCTTCTTCCTTTTGATAATGACGTGGATACTTGGAAAGTCATTTCGATGTTCAAGTTATGATGATGTGTTAGTATGCAAGTACGAACGAGAGAGTGATTAAAATAATATCTCTAATCTCATTAAGTTACCCCTTTATATATGTTTTGGACCTCATCTCTTATTAACTGAAAGATTAGATATAATTATCTGGGGAGTAAATCTTGAAAATGACGAGATTAGATATTAGGTCAATTTATTTAAACTTAAAAAAAAATATTTATAAAAAAACATTTTTTAATAAAAATATTTCTTTAAGAAGTAAATAAGATTTGTTTCTTGAAAAAATTATAAAAAAATATTTTTTATTAAAAAGAATTGTAAAAATAAATTTAAATTATTTAAAAAAAAAAAAACAAGTTTACCTTAATAAATTAAGAAGAAGGTATACTTAAATACATAAGCTACCGAATATACCACGTGTTGCATTTTCTTATATTAATCTACAACTTAGCATTATAAATTGAAAGACAAAATATATAACTAAAACGAAGAATATGATAGTCAACTTGAAATATAAGGAATATTTTCAAATAAAGAATTAAAAATACCGTGGGCTGTTCTTTAAAAATAAAAATACTATGGATTCTTCTTTAAAGTAAAAAAATACTATGGGTTGATTTTTTTAAAAATAAAAATACCAGTACGTCATTCGTTAAAATTATTACAGACTTTTTTAAATGAAAAAGAAGTTAAAATATAAAAGATACTATATTGTGTCAGAGCGAAATTGAGAGAAACAGATAAGTAGAAAAAAAATCATAATATGATAGGAGTAAAAAAAATAGAGTAACAATAATGTGTTGTTTGGATGGAAAAAAAATAAGAATAAAAAAATAAAAAAAAAAATCGTTTACTTATTTGGATAAATAGAAAAGTTGGTGGAAATGAATGAATAAATAAATAAAGTATATAAAATATTTTATACTAAATAAAAATTAAACTTAACTCAACGATTAAAAAAACAATCATTTATTTCTCTGAACATAAATTTATTTATTATTTATATGTTACAAAAAAAAAATTAAATTTTAAGAAAACTAAAACAAAAAAAAGCAACTATCCCTTTCCATCTCTCTTCCCACGCAAATAGTGAAAATTTGTTAGTTTTATTTTTTAGTGTAGTTAGAGGAAATTCTAAGATGCTGCGGATGATTACATGCTTTTGTAGAATAAGATTTGAAGAAATCGATAACTTATTTTACAATTAATGCGTAAGGCACCACAATTGATTGATGTTTATTATGGATAGATTAACTGAAATAAAAGATATTTTGTGTTAGTTATGATAATCCTATGGTTGGTAAAAAAAAGCATATCATGAGAGATACTACCAAAGAAAGAAATATGAAATTTGGTAGAAACACAAAGTATTGCATAGAAAAAAGCATCGAACTTAAGCGTGACAAATTCTTGGCAGAAGCTACTATTACAATAGGATTTGACAAAGACATTTCTCCGTCCAATATACGCTATTGTGAGAAGCTTCGAGCTCTAACTATCCTCAACAGTCAACCAAAGCAAACGAAATTGATTGATAAAGATTCAACCAGCAAGAAACTCTCATGCATATGACTATCAATAATAGTAAAATTTAAAACACCTGCAGAAGAATGAAACCATTTTCCAACATTTTTAAGTGGTCCTCAAGCATGTGATATGCTTTTGAATCTTATGCGGACCATTGACTCGTTCGGCTAAGTTAGAATTCAACAAACACAAGGGTGAGAACACTCCGGAAGTATAGTTATTATTATCTTTTATTCCAGCATATATATATATATATATGTATGTATGTGTGTGTGGATGAAATTAAGATAAAGTTTCGATTTATAAAATGAAAAAAAAAATAATATTGTTTTCTGTATGTTAGTTCCACAATTTTGAATGACAAAAGGTCACAAACACGATGATACCCTACCATTACAGTCCACAGGGAATGACAAAAGGAAATAGTAACACAGACAGAACAAGAAGTCACCTTCAGGGGACAAATGAACTTCCCGGAATAAACTTAAATTTTGGAGAGGTATTTTTTATATATATGCGTGTGAAAAAGGTAAAATTAAATAGAAGGATGAAAATAATTATATATGTGATCAATTATTTAATATTTTGATAAGAAAAAATAGTTTATATATTGAGAATATAAAGCGATTTAATTAGAAATTATTTAAATATAAAGGAAAAGGAGCAGAAGTTGAAACTTAATAAAGAGAGCACTAAAATTGCAAGACACTAGTATATATGACACACACATAGACAGAGAAACAATGAAGAGTTTTGTTTTGTAAGCGAAAGAAAACATGGCTCCCCTGATGCCTGATCTCATCCTCTGCCTCTGTTTCATGGAAAAGTTTGATTGCATATTCCAATTTCCACCTATGAATAGCATGAAAAGAAGAGAAGCGAACCACCCAAACAACTTCAATTATTTTGTCTTCTTTTAACTTGTCGGGCAATTAGAAAATTTATTGATATTCCCACATAAGAACAAAAAATAGAAAAGGTGAGCAATTAATGGCCTAGACTTCTTTTAATGTTGTTATATTACGTAGAACCCTCGAACAACATACGAAACTAGTAGGATTTCTATGGGGAGGTTTATTTGCATTGGCATTTCCATTTCCATTTAATTATGGAAGTATTAAATTCATTTTCCAATAACCAAATTGAACAGTCTTACTATGTAACTTTTTCATTAAAGTTTAGGCGTTTTAAATGTTTTTCTTTATAGAACTTTAGCTCAAGTCAACCGTCAAAGTGTTGGTTATGCTGGTCTTCGTGAATCATGGAGAAGCAATATAGATAGTACTATCACTAAAGTATTAATTAGTTTGAAATTTCATCACCTTAACTAGTCAATATAACAAATTCTGCAAACTTAATTCAAGACCTATGTGATAAGTAATTACTACCGGTCAATTATATGGCTTTGGGATTGCCAATCTTACGTCATACTTTCATATGAATCCGTGAAATTATTAGTTACTCCAAACTCTGAGACCGAATTTCCCCTCTCTATATAGAATAAGAGATTCTGGCAGAATATAAATCCAAATTAAAAAAATAATTTTGTTTTATGTTTAATTAATATAAGCTTGAAGTTGATTGATGTCTACGTATGAAGCAAGCTCCCATAATTGACTAAATAGAAACAGAATTCCTTCAAACACGTCTAAGCACAATCTTTATACTTAGTCAAGTCGTTGTATGAAAAATGACACATTAAATACATCTCTTTTCCCCCCCTTCAAATAGTTAAAAAGAAGGGTGAAAATAATCTTAGTTCGTATCAATGATTGACTATTAATATGCACTTAACATTCGACGTATTGTTTAAGTTTCTTTCTCTCTCTCTCTCTCTCTCACACACACACACACACATAGTTGGTGGGTGCAGTACCAGATTGGTAAGGAGTGTGCATTGGGTGTTCCATCAGAGGAAAAGAAAAGCGAAAGAGCATTGCAAGAGAGAAGGAAGGTCACCTCACATTCAATAATGAAGGACATACATTGGCTTCACTATCTGTGATATAATAATATTTTGTTTACATTATTATTTTATTTACATGAGAAGTTATGAGGATTTTTGTCTTTGCCTTGTGATGTGCCACCACAAGAACACATCACTACAACTCTACATTAGGCTTTCTGCCTCAACTTCCGACCAAAAAGCCAATTTCATTTTGCCCCTACGGATAAGGTTTTGCAATAGCAATTGCATGAATGAGTTATACCATCGCACCGAATGGCTTTACCTTTACATAAATAAATGTGACCAACCCCATTGCCGAATTTAGCGTTGATTGAATCTCTGTCCGGATTATATAGCTGGCCAACCTCATTTGGTATCATTAGGCTATATACACATAAACTACATGGATGGAAAACATACACATAAATTATTGAAAACCCCATACTCCCTACTGCTCATTGCTTATTGCTAGTTGTAAGACTTTTTTTTTTAAATTATTTTTTTCTTTTTCTAATTTTTAAGTACATTAATTATTTTTTTCTATAATATTCTTAATTATTTTTTTCTCAAACATTAATTAATTAAATGGAAAGAGAAGATTAATTTCAAGTTAAGAATACTTTTGAAAGAAAAATACATATAATTGACAAAATTAATTGATAAATTTAATGTGATTAATTAAATTAATTATTTTTTAAGGAGTATAAATTAATTAAAAAAATCTTATAAATAGTGAGAGAGAGTACATAACTTTGTATTCAGTCTATTCACATTCTCGTGAAACTGTCATTTCCATGTCAGTCATCTAAGCAAAATACTAATTGATATCTTAAAGACATCGTTTTAAAAAATAAATGAATTTTTTTATTAAAATACATAAAAATACACTTTTATAATTTTGAATTACGTTTTCATACGATTTTTAATAAAAAAAAATAATTTTTTAACTAGTGCTATAAGGATACACGATAACAAGATCCATTATTTTATTAATAAATAGTTTGAGGTACAGCAATCAGATTATACTATTTATTAAAATCCGATTTGAATAAGCAAATGGTTTCCTACCTCAAATACTTCCTAGTTTTTATAAAATACTTTTTAATTCTGGATGATTGGATACATTTAGGCTATATTTAGATAATTTATTTTTATAATCATCATTTTAATAAGTTGATTTTAACTTTTAAGAGAAGGTCAATTTACTTTATCTTTTGATTTACTTTCTTTTGAGTGCTTACGAAGAAGAATATCAAATTCTTCCATCCGGATTTATCCCAAATAGAATGTACAGTTTACAAAATGAATGGATGGACATTTTTCCTTTTCTCTTTTCTTCTGTAAATTAGTGCTGTAGACAGCTCCACATTTTTAATCACTCGTATACTTACGTGTCCTTGCCACTCATTATTCATAATGCTTTGTGAGTAAAATTGACAAAAATGTCTTCTTGTTGATATGATCATGTGTTGCATCCATCTTCACACAATAAATGGAACAAAATTGAGTTACTTTATTTTTTATTTTTACCGCCAGTCTAAATCTACAAGTGTTTAACACTGAAAACAATTTGCACTATATTGTTATCTGATTATAGTTCTGCTAAATATGTATATATTTATTTTTTCATTCTGACCAAGATTGATTTATGATATCAATATTACTATCTTCCACTTTATAATTCTATGTCTTGCTATAATAACTCACTCTTTCGCTCCTTTCCTTCAAAATTTTAAATCAAGATTCTAATTCCTTAACTGCATAATAGTTTTTTTTATCAATTAAGTCGTTTCTTTTCACTTCTTTCGACAAACTTTCATAAGTCTCTTAAACAATGTTCCCTCACTCACATTGTTTCTCTCTCCTTTTTAGTTCTTTAATTTCAATTCTCATTACCTCTCCACCTTCCTTTTTATGTCTTGCCATAATGATTGCTCCGACACTACGAGGCTTACTATAATTATGAAATACATAGATCAAATAATTTTATGAAATGAATTTTACTTGATTGTCTATCGTCTGTGCCTCAAGCACAGCCTCTCCCACACCATTAGCCAACAATGTGGTGAAAGGAATTCGAAAGTCTATATCGAAATGTAGCATGTTGGATTGTCTGCAATTATTGCATTTTGAGGAGTATGATGCAGCTCAAACACACAGGCATTTTGATTACCAACAGTTATTGCATCTTCATATAGGGTTCTCAAATTCCTTCATATAGTCTGGCGGAAAACTACACAAATTTGTCGCGAACTTTCTTAACTTGGGTTTGACATGTAAGGTGGTTTAGGCATATGTCGATTCAAAAAATGGTTGTGTATAAAACTCAAGAATACTAACCTTTATTTATTCAAATCTATATCCTAACTAATTAGAGAAATGAATCATGATCATATAGGAACTTATGATAACCAATCCTAAGGCTATTTTGAATTGATTAAAAGAGGTGGAATAGATAAGAATAGTATAAAATTAGATTATATTCCATTGGTTAGATCAACATTTTTAATTTGGACTAGTGATATATCAAATCATTGATTCAAAATTCAATGGTTGAAATATAATTAAATCATGATCAAATAAGAATTAATATAATAATAATAATAATAAAACATAACATAAAATTAAAGAATATCATATAACACTACAAAATATAAATAAAACATAATTTTATGGATTTTTAACATTTAACACAAAAATTCAAGTTAAATGTGTCATAATAATTAGGTATAAGATTTAACAATACACAGCAATTTTTATCAACAATAACAAATTTATATATATTATATAAAAAGTAAAATAATTTAAGCCAATTTCACATTTTTTTACCAGTTTTCAGTTGTTAACTAGTTCTTTTGTAGACCAGTTTTGTTGGTTATTTAAATTGGACACCAGGTGATCTAATTTTCAAAACATTGGTTTAGACGCGTAAAAAGAGGATGGAATGAGATGATGCATATGCCATCCAATAGCATGTTTCATTTTTCTTCCTTCCTTCCCCGAACTGGGAGAAATTGAATGGAACAAAGAAAAGTGATCAAAATACCTTTTTTTTTATCCTTACCTTACTAATCCACTTGTTCAACACCATTCTTCCACACCAGATCTTGTTGCTTCCACAGAACAAAACGAAGCCACAAGATGCAATTCCTTCTGTAGATAACACATGCATTCTACAACTCCCATCAACACTTTCAGCCTATGATTCCATGGTGGACCTGACCCTCACCACATTTCAAAATTTATCATCTTTTGACCATTCTAGTATAATTTGTCCATTCTTTTAAAATGGCCCTGAAATTTTTACTACACCATCCCGTGAGGAAACTTACGACAACCCCCAAACAAAAATAAAAATTTTGTTTCATTCAATTTTACTATATCCAAACAATGAAATGAATCAAAATTTTATTCCATTATATTTCATGATACTCATTTGATTCTAATCCATTCCATCCTATATTTTTCTATCAACCTAAAAGACAGTAAAAAAAAATATAATCCAGAAAGATTTTAAAATATAATATTCTCAATTCTAAAATAAATGATGCCCTAATTTTTTCTTACACAGATCAATAAAAGTTAATAAATATATGAAAAAATAAGAATTTTATAAAATTAACCTTATTATCATTAATTCATTTATAATTTTTGTAACAAATTATTATTATATTATTATTGTTATTATTATAAATATAAATGAAAAAAGATAATTAATATTACATTGTAAAATTAAAAGGAATACCCATTTTAAGATAATTATTTTTTCATTACTTATTATGGGTCAGAAGAAGTAATTAATAAGATTTTTTTATACTCTAACACTTAATATGACCTAATTGTCATGGTAAAAGCACCAGGATATTTTGGAAACGAAGTTGGAAAAACAATTCAATGATAGATTGAATGTTATCCCACAATATCAGGATCAAAGTGTGCAAACGGTTCACACCTACAAAGATAAATACATAAACACTTTCAAATTAGAATCTACAGTAAAATCAGCTTCAACATCATTGACAATAAATTTTCAAGGATACGTAGTCGCTCTTTAATTGCTCCATGTTACATGAGCAAATGGTCTATAATTACATTTATAAATGTGTTAACCCATAAAAGGGATTATCTATTAAAGATAATTATTTACATTATTATTCTTTGATTCTCACCTGAATTACATGATACAACATCTCAGCACCAGCCCCTTTTGGTCAATCCTGCCATCTTCATTGCCTAAAAGTCATATACACGATTCAGCTTCATCATACACTGTAAGATTCATAAGAGAAATGCAAACCTTCTAACAACCCTACAAGTTCCAATAATGTCATGGCCTGGTAGCTTATAATCTAGTCATCACAAGCTAAAAGATAGGAGTTTAAATTTTTTATCCAGTTAATGTAAGTTTTCTTACACTCATTCAGTGACATGGTTTACTTCTTTGAGTTGTTGCAAACTAAATGGGATCGGACTAAATGACACCAAGTATCAAGTTTAGTAAAATGACATCTGTTATAACTTTATCAAAAGTAAATTTTATCAACCCAACTGATGAATTATGTTATATAAATTCAATGAATTAAAAAATAAAATTTTACATGAATTAGGCATTCATAGATATGTAATCAAACTAACTGTTTAATTATATTTAAAAAAACATGTCGAAGTTAAAATAAAGTGGGTTGATGAAAAGTAATCTTTTAGTGTGCATGTACCTCAACATCTTTTTGTTATGTAATATCACAAAAAAACGATATATAATTCTTTTGTAAATTACCAATATAAATACATTTATAGTTATATACTAATACGTTAGCCACTGAATTGGTAATTTTTAGCTAAAATATAACAGAAATATACTTGTCAATGATTCAAGTCTACAAATATCACAAATGACTACCCACACAAATGTAATGCAGTGTCTCAAGTAACAAAACAAGGTGTCTACAAACAAAAGTTCTTAATAAGATGACTAGCTCAGAACAATCCATTTGAAAATTATCTTCTCGAACTATTCTAAGAAGTTAAATGCTGAATAGTTCACAAGTAATTAGGCACGTCTTCATCTTTTCAATGACCTCATTTCCAAGCTGAAGAGAATCAACACTCTCATTAATCTTTGACAATTAATATTCAACACTTAACCAACAGATACACAAAATTCACATCCAATAACTTATCGATAGGAATATCCAACTACATTCAATCACTTATCGGTATGAATATCCAACTGACTTTGTACACAGTCCATCCATATTGCAAAAAAAAGTAAATTTACAGAAAAACATAGTAATAGCTAAAATAAAGATGAAATTATAAAAAGACTAACAAGTAACAACAATCAGAAATAATAAGATTGGCACACCTTCAGGTGGCTGAGCTAGCTTCCGGTTTTGTGGAGACATCATTTCTTTCTTCAATTGCATTAAAATGTCTTCCATTGTACACTCTCTTTGCCAATTAGCAAGCATAGGAAACAAATGTGGCTCAACCTGGTAATTTAAATATTTATAAGTTCAAATTCAATCACAAGTATAAGGAATCCTTAGTGAAAATGTTACCTACCACTCCAGTTTCTTGGTTGACGCAAGTCATGTTAATCCTAGTCTGAAATCTAACAGATGGTGGATTGACTGGATAATCCTTGCCACAAAATAATTTCAGTTGGTAGATACGCCCTTCATGAACAGTCTGGTAAAAGAACAAGATGTGCAAGAAAATTCATCATATCAATCAATATATTATTTTGGCAGACACTACTAGTTCCACTTAGCAACTAGAAAGCGTGTGATAAAAGAAATTCAGATAATGGCAGAGTAAAAAAGTATGATGGAAAGGTGAAATGGATTTAATTAGTTAGAAATATTAACCTATGTATTCTAAACCATATTAGCTTAGAATTACATGGTTCCATAAGAAAAAAGACTAAAAAGGAAAATGCTATTGCCCATAAGTTCATAAACATTCAGTTGCCAAAGCAATGTTCTTGGAAACCAAACCCCTAGTACTCACACACCTTCCATTCTGATTGAAAAATAATCAGTTCCAAGATGAGACACCAAAGTTTGTTAACATAAGTTAACAAGGCCGAAGAGTAATTTTGATCAAAATAGAAAAGCATAAATAGAGAGCCACAGGCTTATATATTTCTAGAAAAATAATGGATTTGTTTGGATAAACTTCTCTAGAAGTACTTATAAGAGAAGACAATACGAAGAAAAAATGAAATGGACTTCTTCATAAGTTAAAATTAGTTTGTGCATAAACTAATTTGTAAAAACTCTCTCATATAAGTTATCTAAAAGACAATTTTTAACTTTTGCAGAAACTAATTTTAGCTTACAGAGAAACTCATTTCAATTTTTTTTTTCTTCTTATGTTCTTCTCCTAGATAAATTATCCAAACAGACCCAATAAGTTCTGCAACTTCGCAAAGAGGTTTTCATTGTATCAAATGTAACAGAATTTTTCCAAAGAACAGAACAGCTTACACCAGGGGGGCCAATAATAGTCCCAGTCCAGGACTGCATGTAGATATCATCAGCATCATCCATTCCATAGCTAACAGTTCCATCTCCAATTCCCTTCTCGCCTCTCTCAAGCTCTTCCAATAATCTGAAATTCCTAGGAACTGCATACATAGACTAAAAATTTTAACAAGATAGGTACAACTACAAATTTACACTACAGAAAAAACAAAAAAAAGTTGCAACAAATATGAACACAATCTATGAGAAGTTAAATTTACAAGTGGAAAAAAGGGAGCATATGCAAAAACATTAAGTTGCATCATAAATCTTGAGTATATATTTGGTCACTTATCAATATCTCCGTTCACATATCCACTATGATTTATAAAAGAGGAATGACTGGATCCAAACACTGTCAAGTTTAGTACCAAAGTTATTGACCCAATGACAGCCCGAAAGTTGTTGGTCTGATTTTAGTTCAAGAGTGATCAAGCTGGCTTGGTATTAGCCCACAAGCTTGCCTGATTGCAGCCCGAAAACTGACCTAATTTCAGATTATTAACAATAGGTTCCTTCAAATTCAATCAAAGAAAGGACCAAAGTCAACACAGAAAGCCCTAAAAATTCCCATTAACCGATATTTGGAAGACTGACATTTTTTACAAAACCATGTTTAGTTGAATAGGATTGTTATTAGTTAAGGTTTTATCTTCTTGCTCATCGCATGATGCCAGCACCACTACCAGCACATTCTTCCCCCATTTCTTCATCTCTGCAACTGGCAAATTTCTGTGCTCTCATTTCCTCATTTTTTCGTCTTTGCAATTGCATGGTAATTCCTCGATTCAATGTCTTTAATTTTTTTCCCTCATATTTCATTAACTTTTCTTCAAGAAGTTGGTTCACCAACTTTCAAGATCTGGATTGCATTCCAAATCACAAAGGTACCACAATTTAGTTTTGAAAATTTGGTGTATAGGAAAGGGTGGTAGGAGAAAATTTAGCAACTATGATGGAGAGAGTAAATGTGACAAAATAAAAGGAAAGATTTCAAAGAAATAGGATTTTCCCTAATTGCACATCCTCCCAAAATCAAAAGCAGAACCATTCCCCAGAAAAGGATAAAATGAGGGGTGTACCAACAAATATAAGTACCAAAACTGACATGTGACATGTCACCCATTCTAAAGAAGTTCATATAACTACTAATTTTAAAATAACACAGGTCCAAAGGAAGCTTCAACCAGTTAACCACTAGGGAATATTTTTAGACACCAGATTCCCAGGGAAAGTCTAATCCATCCCGTTTCAAAAGTTATACAAGACATTTCCTAGCAGCCAACATGATCCCTCCTAAAATCTTCCGCTCATGACCTAGAAAATTTTTCATAATCTCCTCAATCTTTTGCATCACATCCCCAGAATTAGTAGATAAACAAGTTTGTAAATGTGATGACAATTTACTTTAAGAAAGATAGAATTTTATTTTAAAAAAATTAAAAAGAGAATCACATCACCACTTTGACCCTCCACTTTTTCCTAATTTTACTTCCACCCGACTCTTTCAATATTTGTATTTAACTTATTTCCTAATCTTGCACACAATTGTGAGCTCATTCTGATATAATGTCAAGGAATGATGACAAAGTCAGTGGCATAGTTGAAGGACAGGACTACAGCGCAGCAGGATGCAATTAAATATACAATTAAATATACGATGCCTAAGTTTCCACAATCCACACTAAGTTAACCTAAGCAACAAAGAATTTATGTACAATCTCAGCAGGGCACAACACTGAAAAAGCAGTATTCGCTAATAAGTAGAAACAAGAAAAACTCAAAGTTCATTATTACATATCATTTTTTTTCTTTTGCTTTGCTCTTCCTGTTTCTTTATCATACCACTAGTTGTTGGTTTATTAGAACGATATAGCACAATTCAACATAACACAATCACGGCTCGCAACACAAAATATTTGTATCTATCATTAGCCATATACGACAGCCAAAAACTCATAATTAGCGAACCACATGAGCACTTGATAGAGAGAGAAGGAACCCCCACAAAAAAGGGGGGGAAGAGAAGAAAAACAGCATAGTAAAACAAGCAAAAGAGATAATAAGAAATGAAGATGGAAAGGAAGGGGTCGAATACTGACCGACGACAGTGGAACCTTCAGAACCCATCTTCGAGGGTGAATTGGAATTGGAAGGGGCTAGGGTTTTGGAATTGTAGAGATAGAAAGACACCAAGTTAGGCAAAGAGAGAGAGAGTGAATGTGATCCTGACGATGACTGTTCGCAAAAGTAGAAGGTCCGTTACACCTACACTGACACGTACCAATATATAATGATATACATACTGCTGCTGCTACTTAGTGTAGTAGAGGTAGTGTCTAAGCTAAGTGCGTCTATTTGACTTCCAACTCCTTCAATTTATTAGCCAGATGCTGCTCTTTTCTTTTCTTTTTTTTTGGTAAATATCTACTTTTATTTTTAAAAGTAAAATTTATTATAATTTAAGAAATTAAAAGTATTAAATTTGCTTGAAAGTTTATATAATTTGTTTATTATTTTAATTTTGTCATTAAATTTTTTTTATTAAAGTTAATACTTATTTTTCATTTTGACACACTATCTTTCATATAAATAACATAATATTGATTAACAATGATTTAATTATTATTATTTAGGTCATTAACTAAATTGTTATATGCATATAGTCAGCTGTTGCATATAAATGAAATTATTATGTATTATTCACATACATACCGTCAATTATTACATAGATAAATAGTGTGTTATGTAAATATAAATTTTAATTTTAGCAAAAAAAATTTAATAATAAAACTAAAATAACAAGCAATTTATGCTTTTGAAATTTTAATATTTGAGGTGGCTAATATATGAGTTGTCTAGGTAGTTATGATTTACATTTTTGAGACCAAAATAACTATTAACTCTTATTTTCTTATATTAAAAATAAAAACTTTTTGATAACCAATATTTATTACATTACAAATGTAAAAATAGTTTAGTGTTTATATTTTAAATACTTAGAATTAGAGTAAATTATATTAATCACTCTCAAGGTTTCATAAAATTACACATATCTTTTTTTAATCATTGCAAAAAAAAAATACAAAATATATTAATGTAATATATAAAGGAATGTGAATATAATTTTTAAAAATTATTAAAATGCTAGCATAACATGTAAAGAGATATTAATTATACTTTTAAGTATAAAAGGAATTAATACAAGAATGAAAAAATAAGTAATATTACGTGTAATTTGAAAAACTTCAAGTATTACAAATATAATTTGCTCTTAGAATTATTTAACAATATGTATCTAAAAATTTATTTGCTACTATAGAATACCTATTAGTAAAATCTAATTAATTAAATAAAAATATATTATTGCATGTTTATGATGAACACAAGATGTAAAGATATGAAATATAATTTTTTACATATTTAAATTATTTTAATAAGTAGTATTGAACAACTTCTATTGTCTTTAGCTTAATTTATGATCATTCTTATTTTTAATAAAAAAATGTTTATTTTTTTTTATTGGTAAATAAGCAATAAAAAAAAATTCAATAAAGTATACTTTGCTCCAATTTACAACAGTAAGTTCAATAAAAATAAAGCAAATATTTAAATACCATAGCACATTAGATAAATTACCATGAGCTATTTCGTTAATAAGTAGCCTAATACACAAATTTTGGTTTACTTATACATTTTATCCTCTTACAAAAAAAAAAATGAAAGTGGTATATTTTTATGAATAAAAATTAGAATTTAAAAAAATACTTGAAATATTAAATATGGAGCATATCATTTGACCATGTTTCAATGCTAGTTGATTGCCTTTATGTGGGAGGGGGGACCTCTAAAATTATCTTCGAAATTTTCTTAGTTTAACTCCCGATACGCACAAAATAACGGTGAATAGTAGAAAGAAAGAAGGAAATTAGTTTAACTACCGATACGCACAAAATAACGGTAAATAGTAGAAAGAAAGAAGGAAAAGAAAAAGCTAAAATGAATTATATTATCTACAAAGAAAATGAATAAGAAAAAGAGAGAAACAAGCTACAGAGGTTTAGCAGAAGAGAACATATATGAAGCCCCAAAAACAAAAACAGCTGAAAAGTAATGGTGCCCTGGGAATTCAGGGACTATAAATTTTCAGTTAAGTCGGGAGCCAAAGTCTGAATTGAACGATTCGTAACTAGCTACTTTTTGTTAAAATGGGTTATTTCCACAATTAACTTTCTTAAACGAACATCAAACAAACACCAAATGTCATCAAAACTTGTACTCCCTCAGCATTGATGTTAAAATGAACGTTGAACTACAAAGTTGGCTCCGGCATATACTCGGCCTTAAGGGTTTAACCGTCTTTGAAGTTCCTCCACAAACTCTGCTCTAGGCACCTTTATATCAATATTGGCCTCGAGTTCTTTCAATTGCACCACGCCTTCTTCTTTTATTTCCTGCTCATAAACAAGTATCATCCAAGGGATCCTTGATTCTTTTGCATATTCGAAGTGCTTCGTTCTTCTTTTATGGACCAAGAATTCAGCTTTCACCCCAGCATCCCACAGTTCTCCTGCCAACTCTGCAGCAAGCGTTAAATCATTCCCCACTACGCTCACTAGGACTTCTGTCTTGGTTGGACGAGCCAACTAACAAAAACAAAAAGCAAAAAAAAATTAAGACATGCTACAAAGACAATGATAAAAAGGGAAACTAAATCTAGCAAATACTGGCTAGTGAATGCCACCGTTAAAACTTTCTTGACCACAAAATAACCCAAACGTCCACAACTTGACAAGAGCATATAAAATTATAAAGTTCTCGTAGAAGCTAGTAACAAAAAGAGACAGCAGGGGGATCCATTTTATCGTGTTATTAAATGCAGCAAAACGATTCCACACTAAAACAGCAGCAATATTAGTTATACAAAAAAGTCAGTAGGTATTATCATGCAGAAAAAATCACCATAATAGAAAATATTGGTTCTCGGTAGATGCATGAAGACAGGAAAATCCCAGTGAGCACATACAGAACTGGATGTGCTGATAAGTATATCAAATTTGACCCACTATTTTGAAATGAGTACATTACGGTATCGCATGTGTCTATTACTCCAGTTAGAGAAAGTTGGGTTCACAACATTGGACGGCGTTTTACAAGGAACTAATTATGGACTCTGCTTCTATTGGCCTAGACCTGTTTTTTTGTCCTATTACCCCTCTTCTCTACTTTTTGCCTCTATCGTTTTTGTTTTTTTTTTTTTTTGCTTTATTTGAATGCCTTCAAGTTCTGAATTCACATTAAATCAACAATCTTTCAAAATTGTCCAAAAAAACAAGCTACCAGGGGCGTTGCTTAATTTTAAAAGAATCACTAACAGGATGTAAAGTTGCAAACTACCTGGGTGCATATATTTGGCCGTTCCGATTCATTGTCAAAAAATGATAAAGCTGAATTCAACAAAGTAAACCACGTGCAGCTGAAAATTAATTGGACTAATTTCCCCATCTACGTACCATCCAACTTATTGAGGAACATTGTCTGGCTCATATTCAAATAATTTAGTTTCTTTAGGCCTTTCATGATTACTGAACATTGTAGCAAAATCAGTGTTGGAATGCAATTTCATAGTTGATACTCAGAATAATAATGAATATTTATTAGCTTTAACATAAGCAACTAATATAGTTACTCATCACTTATCAAGCATTTTAATCACCTGGTTCTGATCCTTCTGTTGTTGCTCCATTATGGCAAATACTCTCTCAATTCCCAGACTTACACCAACTGCCGGCACTGGCTTTGAACCAAACATCCCTATAAGGTTATCATATCGGCCACCGGCAGCAATTGAACCAACCTGCAAAAAAACCAGATATAGAATCAAGAATTTTAATTTACTTTTTCACATTTCTGTAGATTGTTTGAATACCAAATTTTGTTACAGAAAAAATATTAGAAAACCAAACTGAAGCCTACAATTTGAAATTAAATTTGATACTGACTGATTGAACTTTCTATACATTAAAACATGAGCTGAACTACAATGCCATTATCGTGGAGACTAGGGTGGGAAACTTAAACATATCTCCCACCATGGAAAAACCCTTTTTGGACCATTAGATCTCTTTGTTTTTAAATTGATGGCTCAGATTTTTTTCCGCATCTTTTTCTTTTTTTCTCTTGTTTCCCAAATTACCCTCCATCAATTTTCATCGTCACTTAGCTCATAGGCTCCAGCAGCACAATTGTGCTGTTATTGACTTCGTCATTCAGCCTGTCATGAATCTCATCCACAAACCTTGGCAACGGAAAGTAGCTCTCCTCCATCAACACCACAACAAAGGCATTTCCTAAACCACCACATTGGCTAATCTCCGCAGAGCTCCTCTTATTATTCACATTGCTCTTCTTTCACTCGCTCTTATGCTCCAATTATGTCTTTGCCAAATGTGACAGCAACACTGGAGGACCTGGCGACAAAGAGCAGATTATCATGAACTAGCAATCGTCAACCTCAACAATTATCTCACTGTCTCTCACTTTTTTCCAATGCGTCCATTGCATATTGTGTCAAGCCAATGCCATTGAAGGAGGTTGTTGTGGCAACAGTGGAGGAGGTGGCACAAGTCTACGTAAGATCTCTCTATTTGTTGTTTTTCATCTCATGAAGGTGCTGCATAGAATGGAAAAAACAAGAATGATGTTGAGGGAGTCCAAATGGTCTTAACGGAGGCCAGCCAGAGGAGGCAGGTGACAGTGGAGAGGAGCAAAGACACGACATAGAAGAAAAGTATTACGGTTATGATGGGGAAGAGAGCAATGGAAAGCGGAGGGGTAATTTTGGAAAGAAAAAAATGAAATTATCTCATCCATTCTAACTGTTTAAATTAACTTTCCCAAGGTGGGACACAGGTTTAAAGGTTCCCAAATTACTACTACCATCCAAAAAGTAACTCCTTGCATTAAGTTGCCAGAAATAAAGGTTCGCCACTTTTGTACACCCGTGTCTCAGAACATGAGAAGTAAAAATAAATATGCCAAACAAAACAGAAAAAGTAAAGGAATTGTTGAAATTTTACAAATGCAGGAAGCTGTAAAATTCAACTTGATACAAGATTTCCTTAAACTGTTCCTGTCATTTGTGCATTCTTTATTTTAGATATGGTTGGATATTTAACTCAGACCTCATGTTTTAGAAAACCAGGTTCACTAGGTTTGACTAGCAAATAGCAATCCAATGTAAAGTTACATGTCCAACAAAAAAGAATAAGGAATAGTGTTAATAACTAATGCAGAAACGTTGCTTGGTTCTTGATTATGTGATTAAACACAATCATCCACTTAACTTTTTTTTTTCTTTTTTGACGAGAAATAGAGTAAGGAATACCCATAGTGTTGCAAAAGAAAAAGTATACAGAAAAATAAATAAACAAGACCTTCATTTCAAAAGCACTCCCCAATTTCTCTGGACATATCCACCCCACCCCCCGCGCCCCCCAACAAAAAAAAATAAGATGGGTTGAAACTTGAAACCCACATAAAAGCCAACAAAAATATTCATAACCTAGATATAAATCCAAAGCCAAACAGCATAAAATCCTTCTTGCTTGGATTCAACCATGAAATCATCAAACCCCAAATCCTAATTCAGCAGTAGTCTTCACAGACCATATAGTCAACAGGTGCTCTGATACCGTTCATAATGTTTCGATCCACGATTTTCAACTTAAAACTCACTATAAAAAGCTAGTTTATCATCTGAACAAATCTACAGCCTCCTGCTGTCTGATATAACTTAGATTTAAGTTTTAGTAATTAAAATTAACAAGACATTACATATAATTCAACTCTTTTAAATATAAACCTTATTTCTTAAAAGTATGAAAAACAAATTTGTTTAACAAAAAAAAAAAAAAAAAAAAAACCGGTTTATCTTTCATTTCATCTGGTGTTTCGACTGCACATTTAAAAGCAATAATAACTAGTCAACGTGGGTTTAGCTTGTTGCATTTAGTCATGCACAACACAGTAAACATCCACTGTACCAAAGCTGGCATAATGCATTGTGCACCTGAAATA
Organism: Pachyrhizus erosus; assembly: GCA_026544285.1. NCBI lineage: Eukaryota > Viridiplantae > Streptophyta > Magnoliopsida > Fabales > Fabaceae > Pachyrhizus > Pachyrhizus erosus. The sequence goes on from JAMLFT010001170.1 coordinate 21,358, forward strand.
ATGACAAAGGGACAAAAGAAGAAACATTTTTAGAATGGAGAGAAGATAGAAGACATGAAAAATACCTGAGTACCTCCTTTAAAAACAGCTTCAAATATAACTCCAGTATAATAATCCAGACCTCTGGCAAGACTCAAGTCAAAAACCACTCTATCAATTCGTTTTGATTTTTCAAGAGCTATAAATAAAATTTCCAGCTCCTTCAATGCTTCCAAAGCTTCTCCATGTTCTAACAAATCACTACCCTCTTGTTTAAATTTAGATAATAATGCTAAAGGAGATCCTTTTTCTTTAACAAAAGTTTCAATTCTGTCAGCTGTCTCAGCAGTTAATCCTTTTTCTTCCACCTAAAGCATCACAGTAAAAAGCACATTACCAAACACAACATAATCATGAAGTTAATTTACAAAACAATAGATACTATCCGTTAATATGGAATATTGATGTTAATTTTAACTAGAATTATACCTAAAAATAAGACAGCAATAATGACAAGTTTCACTAACCTAAGTCTACGTATTATATGATATGTGTATAGTTCTACAGATATATAAATCAAGAAACACAATTTCTTTTTCGTTTTATGGAAAAATGTATTTTACAAACACAAACACAATATGAACACATAATCATATATCTAAATATCCAAAAATACACATATATGACATCTATGAATTAGCTCACTAGCACAAAAACAAATATCAAATGAAAACAAGCATTACTAGCAATACAACAAACAAATCCATTTAACAAGCTAAACTCTTAAAATAATAAATATATAGAGGCTGGATATTAAATCATGTCAATTAAACAAGAAAAATTCAAGTAGATCCAAATATATGAAGATTTGATGAGATGTAAGTTAACTTTCTGGCGAAATAGAAATTCTTTACTGTGTTTGGATCATCTTTTTTTGAGCTTATCAACTCCTTAGAAGTTGGACCAAACACTTTTCATAAAAACAAACATTAAAATAATAAGCAACTTATTTTCCTAGAACAAAATTTGAAAACAGTAGCATTTAGAGGTAGTATTTTTGCACCTTACACAGAGCTTATTCACATGGTCCCCTCTTCGAATCCCAACTCAACCAAAAATGCCTTTTTTCAATTTTCTACTTATTTCCCAATTTGAGTGTTTCATCAGCTTCTTCATTAAATAATCCTCACATAAATTGTTTGGTCATAATTTATTTCTAAATTACTTATTATAGAAAATTAAAATATATTGATTAATTTAATTTTTTTTAATTACAACAATGCTGGTTCATTTATAAAATACATTTTAATATATATTGGCATTATCAAAAAAAATAAAGCCTACATCATTCAAAATGAGCAACAGATGGAACAATATAAGATCAAACACACTACCTAACAATCCAATAAATAAAATTATAATGGAAATAGACACAAACAGCTTATGTCCTCACCATTTCTTTTCTTATCTGTTGAAAAGACTGTTTGTCCAACTTGTCAATGCTTGAACATATTGTCCTAAACTTTTCAGGAGGTACACCACATATTTGCATCATACCATCCAGTAACTTTCTATGATTCAACTTTATCTGAGAAAAAAAAAATCAAAAGAAAGGTCAAACATTATTCTGAACACAGTATTGAATATGATTTTTAACCATAAAGTACAAAAACCTCAGTTAATTGCCAGCCACATCCAAATGAATGATAATACACGGTTAAATTATAGCAAACGAGCTGGGGTGAGTAAACCTTATCAGATTTTAGAACAGCAGGGCAAAGATCACTCTGGTTAGCAGGTAATCTAATGAATGACAAAGTCATGATAATAAGGTTAGACTATAGCACAAGTTAGGCAGGTTGTGTAAAATCATTAAAACTTAGTAAGAGTATTACAAACTACGCATCAGCCAACAGGTGGCAAAGACCTCATGGACAAGGCCACGATGAAGCTAAAAAATTGCACTTCAAAGTGTTAAATGAAACACAGGCACTGCACATATACCAGTTCTAACCCAAAAGGATAAGACCATATACTAAAGCACATGCTGATTTCTGATATTATCACATGACTCACTTGGAATAACCATGGATAATGTGCTATGATGATAACCAATCCCCAATTAAGTATTAACATACCATGAAATAATAAATATGACAGTTGATGCCAATTTAAATTTATGATCTTAATAGTCAGTTCTACAATTTCAGAAAACCAATACTTCTAAAGAATGAATATTAGAAAATTTTACCTCGTATTCCCCAATGTCCAGCTCATCAAGTAGTTCAGTCAAAATCCTGACGACCTCAAAGTCTGGAGCCATTTTTTCAGATGAAGACCCCGCAATATCAAAGTCGCATTGATAAAATTCACGGTATCTTCCCTTGGATGGATTATCCCTTCTGTAAACCTTAGCTATTTGGTACCTTTTGAAAGATGCCAGACCATTCATAGCCACAAACCTAGCAAATGGAACTGTTAAGTCATACCTCAAAGAAAGAAGCTCCCCACCCTGTCAAACAAGTTGATTGCACAAAATTAAAGATCAACTCTATGGATTTTAAACAGGAAGGGGTGTAACATTCTGGCATAGAATCCTAACAGCAGTCATTAAAAACAGAAGTCCAGATTCAGCATCAGAAAGAGAAACAAGAAAAATCCTAGATGAAAAAATATCCACTGTTCTCAAAATTTTGAACATTGTAAGTTTATTATCACAAAATATCCTTATCCGGAGAAAAGAAAAAGGTTTTGTCATAGCATCAACCAGTCAAGAAATGAACAAGTAATAAGCATATTTACCTGGTCAGCAAGATCATAAATCAACTTTGAATCTTCTCCATATTTTCCCATGAGAGTTTCTCGCAATTCAAAAACAGGAGTATCTAAGGCAGTGGCACCATGCCTCTCAAAAACTTCTTCTATTATAGAAAAAGCTTTCTTCCTGATTGTCATTTGTTCTTTAGCAAAATCACGAGTCCCCTGGTACATTATATTGTGAAACTCAAGATAAGAACACCAACAAACATAATCCATCCAGAAACAGAAACAAACGTTAAACAATTCTGTCATCTATAGACAATGCCATCAAATGACATATACCTAAAAGTTGAAGGAAAAAAAATTATTAGTTCAGTAGTTCAAAATGTAAAAACCGGGTAATGTATGATTAAAAGCTATGTCTTGAACAAAATGCCTTTATGTATGGTTTAAACAATTAATACTATAATTCACATGTCTCTATTAAGATTGAATTATGGCTTACAACAACCACTATCAAATTGCAAATACACTATTATCTACATGTTTCCTATTTTTCTCATAATTATACACCCACTCTTCTAATAACTAGCCAACCCATTGCCATTCAAAATTTCTAATTGATTGTTCTATTATTAGAATGCCCACTAGCAAAAAAAAAGAACATCATGCATATTTCTTCCATTATTCTCCGCCTCTTCAGATACAATTTAACCATTCCTTTGAAAAAATCTCAACGAGTGCACACTTTTAAATACATTTCAATTATTCCATAAAAAAAATCAACAAGTCAGTTACTAAATTACTTGGCTTATATCCACTCAAACTTTAATATTTCATAGGTCAGTCCTAAGTACTAAGGATGTAACTTCCTAAAACTGATCAGACAACCAGCTCTTTTAATGAAATGGGGATTTAATCCACTCACAGCAGTGCGCAAAATGCATTGGATAGATACATTATTATCCAAAAAAAATCCCAAACATAATTTCTCGTTGTCCACAACAGAGTAGAAAGTTTAAGAAGACTATAGTACACCTAAAAAACACAAAATTAATGAAATCAAACAAATAACCAAAACTTAGGAGAATTACCTTAGGAATCTTGGGTAATCTTCTGCTTTCATTGCTCTCTACAACATCTTTTACTTTCAATAAAAAATCATTAAACTCCGGCTTGGCCAAATCGAAAAATGATAGCAAACCTGTCACCCAAGTCCCTAAAGCTATCTCTCCACCACCCTGTAGCCTCTCCTTGATCAATGCCAAAATTGAGCTAGTCCCTTTCCCCAGAACAACTTTCTTCTTCTTCTTGTCCTCTATTTTGGGGTTTTCCACTGCTTTCATTTCCTTAACACCTTCTATCATATTATTCAACTCAGCAGCATCTAGCACCGCAAACGCCGTCACAGCTTCCCACGCCACAACTTTCCACACAAGTTCCAACAGCACAAAGACCTCATGCGCAAACTTACCATACTCCTTTCCCAAAAACAAGTTGATGGCCTTTTGAAAACCACTGCCCAAACCATCATCATTGGGGCATCCCTTCCCAAACACTTCCCCAACGCCCAATCTCAAATCATCAACGCCAACAAACTCCAAATTACTCTTCGCACGTGCGAAACTACACTGACCGAGTTCACGCAGTGAAGCCGCTAACGGCAGCAGCACAGTGCACACAGCTTCCTCACTCCCAACAACACCCTTAACCCCCGAATTCAACTCAACACGCATCCTCGAGTGCACGGCTTTCGCCTGCTCCCTCAAACTCCCATGAACCTTGGGAACCCTCGCAACGGATCGAATCACCACCTTACCAACCGACTTGGAACCATTGAGCAGGATCCTCATGTCGGCGGCGACGGCAACCTCCTCCTTGGAGGTGTGTCCGTCGCCGGAATCCATCAAATTGAAGGCCGTTACGTCGGCCTTCAAGGCCTCGCAGGAGAACGCGGCTGCCACGTCAGCGAAGGCGGACAGCGCGGTGGACTGGTGGTCGAGAATGGCGGCGACACCGAGCAGCGTGGAACAGGTGAGCTGGTCTTGCTCGGCGACGTGAGCATCGTGGAATGATAAGGTGTGAGGGTTGGAATTTAGGGTTTGGGAGAGGAGGAGGGGAATGCGGGAGTGGGCTTTGGAGAGGACGAGATTATTGAGGAGGACCAGAATAAAGGCGCGGGATTCCTCTAGGGTTAGGAAATCAGGGACGGTTATGCGGTGCTCAGACGACGTCGTTTGGCTTGGGGAAGAGGACAGTCTATCTAGCGCGGATGAGTCGATCCGCACGTGAGCGCGGCCCGTGGCGACGCCGTAGACGGCGGATGAAGAGAGAGACGAAGCCTTCGCCCCGACCGTTACGGAACCTTCAGCCATGGTTCTGTGAGGGTTCCTCTGCCGCCGCTACGCTGTGTTTACCTTCACTTCTGTGCTTTCTTCTTTCCCTAATTTTTCTATTTTTTTTTTCTTCCCAAGGTAAAATCATATATGTATTGTCGGATTCAAATTTACATTTACTACTATCCATACCAGCGCAACGCACGTATATTGTTCTTGCTTTGCACGGTTAAGTTACAATATTTATAAATATTTATTTTAATGTCTATTTATTCGATCCTGTAATTAAAATGTTTCGTATCATAGCATTAAAAGATGAATAAAAAATACATTCTCTACGCTAGTTTTATGAAAGTTTTAATGCAATATTTAAAAACATTATCATTATTTTAAAATTTTCTTATATTTATTTTTTATTTTTGATATATAATACTATCGCTATTACAATGCCTTTAAATCACTCACTAATTTAATTTTCACTGTATATTTAATTTGCTAAAATATAAAAGAAAACAACACAACATATAATTATTTATTTTTATTTAATTTTAAAAAATTATCATCGTACATAATCATAAAAATGATATAAAACAAAATTAATATTTATATTTTTTTTACTTAATAAACTAAGAGATAAGTTTTCAAACTTGTTTACTATTTGTCATTATTCATGTTCTGTTTTTACCAATCGCAAACCATTGTCAATGGTATCTTTACACTAACTGCAAATCATCATTAATGTCGTGACTCCACCAATAATTAATCATTGTCAATATTATGCATACATCAATCATGAATCATTATCAATATCATGTCTACATCAATCTTAAATCACCATCAACTTTGTGCTTACACCAACCTCGAATCACCTTTAACTATAAATATGATTTTTATTTTGCTAAATCTAAGTTTGTTTATAAAGAAAATCAACTCCATTTTTTACTATTTATTTTAACACTTGTTAAAATTTATTTCTGTTTGGTTGAACATAGGTTTAACTTAAAGAAATTTTTTTTATTCATTAAAGGATTTTGGAAGAAGTGAGAGAAATTCAATTAATCTAATAATAGGTCACCATATTAGGTAACATTAGGTTATCGCTTTTATTGCGGTGGTTGAAATTCACATCGTTGAAGCTTATTGTGAAAAAAAGCTTTTAAAGTAGGTGAGACTCCAAATACAAAGTTAAAAGGACAAATTGGAAAATTAAAAAAAAGAAAGAAAAAAAATCACAACATTTGATTAAAAGATTGATATAAATGATAGTTGGGGGGACTCTGTCATTGCGAGAGACTTTAACAACTTGCTCACCCTAATATTAGTCTTTCTACTTGTGTTTTTCTTTAATTTTCAACTTCAATTTTGTAGCGCATATGTGAAAAACTTTTTTTGTAGCCAACATTAAGCATGTGGGGCACCTTTGAGGAAATTGTAATGAGCATAATCAACGACAAAAATTCAAGAAGTACTCCTCATTACAATTAATGAAGAAAACTCAATTAATAAAACAAAAACTGGAATAGACCAAGGAAAAAAATGATGGATGACATGAAAAATAGAAGACAAAGGGGACAACAATGGAAGGGTATTCCCATAAACTTCACAATGTTATGTTTTTGTTGTACGTTGTTCGTCAAATAAAATACAAGATAAAAAAAATGTTTTATGTATAAACTAATTATCTTATATTGTTCTCTTTACATTAACATTAGTGTATCAAACAAATTTTTGAAGTGACAACATGAAGTTGTTCATCGCTAAAATCAAGTCACATTGAAAATAAACCTAATGATAAATAGTTTGTCTGTATTTTTTATTAATAGTCGTTGAAAAGCAAGAAGTTCAAGAAAAAATTATCGTTTAGAACTTGAATGAAATTCTGGAATCAAACGATGTTAAGGTTAATTAATAAATATAAATCCTAACTCAAATCTTAAATGTTTTTAGTTGTTTTAACTCTAATAACATTAGTTCACAGTTTATCCATTATTAAACTAGTTTCATTACATAATCTTGTCACGTGATTATTGTGAATGTTTTTTTAACTAAGTCTCTTCAAATTCAACCACAAGTATTCTTTGAATACAAAACCTCTTTAAACTTTCAAAGTTTTTACTTAAAAAATAATTAAAGATAAAGTTCACTTGCTACCTCTTCATATTAAAATGGATGTAAAAGACGAGTTTAGGTCGTTTGTCATGTAATGATATTTAAAAAACTTAAGACAAGAGTTTTAAATCGAAGATGATTTCTTAATCTTCATTTCTCCAATATTATTTATAAGTAGGCTTAAAGTATCCATTATAAGATCGTAGTGCCTTCATCATTTATTTTTATGAAATGTGAACATTGGAGCATTTAAAATTTATTTAAATAAATGTTTCCATGAGTATTTATAGAAAATAAATAAATTTTATTCGTTGAGAAGAATTTTATATCAAATTAACCTTTATTGTAACATTTAAATTTTTCACTATCTTGTCACTTTGCTTAAAATAATATGTTCATTCTTTATTTTTCTCGTACTAATTTCATTAATTAAGGGGCAAATTTGTGTTTATTAAAAAAAGATTCACTATTATACTTTGGTTGACAATTAGACATATCTTTTGATAAATTAAGTGAAATGAAGAGCTTGTTGCCTTCTATATATAACACGACCATGCAAACACACATGCATATGTATTTATTGAAACACAATATTTTATTCTATCAACTTAAAAATATAATTAACTTTATCTTTATAAAAAAATAGCTTAGTATTTTTAACCTACATTTTATTTGTTAAGTATTTTGCACAAAAAGCAATTCATCAAGAAAATGATTCAATTAAAATTAAATTCGTTTGGTATTTACTATCAAAAATGTAAACCTTATGTTAAGAAGAAAAAAGAAGAATAATTAAATGACATGTGTTTTTGTAATGCCCTTGACAACTTGTAATATTTATCTATTTATATGATTGATGGCTAATCACACAAATGAACATGTAACTTTTTAACGTATTTTGTATTCGTTTATATTTTTTAAAAATTTTGTTAAAATATCATTCATCTCATAATTATTTAAAGTTAAATATACTTAATTATAATATCAAACTATCAAAAAATAGATACCTATACATTTTGTTTGTAAGGATAATACAAATTAATTCCTCCATATCAACTTCAATTATATATAAATAATATAAATTAATTCCTTAAAATCAACTTCAACTAAAATTCCTCAAAGTCAACTTCAATTGGATAGTACTATATGTATACAACTTTTGAATTTCACTTTATTATATATGTATTTGATTTATTCAAATATTTATTTCACAAAAGCCTCTTCCTATGTTTCATAATTTGTACACTAATAATCACTCATCACGCTGGCAAGCACTCAACATATTACATTATACCAAATTAAAATCAATTATTAATTTAACAAACAAATGTTAATGTAAACATCCATATTCATAAGTTGACGATCCTCTTTTTAATTATATTTTGTATTAATTAAAATTTATTAATTTCTTTTAATTTTGATGGATTCAATTATATTAAACACATCAAAATTAACAATTTCTAATAAATTTAAATTAATTAAAGAGAAAACTTAAAAAAAAGTTAAGAATGTTCCTAATATTTTTCTTATAAATAATTACCAAAATGTATATAAGAAAAATGAATGCAATTATCTTAGACGCAAGAATATCAAGCACAAACATAATTAAGACAAACCTAAACAAATATAAATATGTTGATAAACTTTATATTTCAAAGGTAAAGTACTCGGGAGGTATTCGTTTCGCTGACTAATTTACATCAATGGGAATGTTATTATAAAAAATATTATTTTCAATAAAAATAATTGATAATTAATTATGATTTCATGAAAAAAAATTAATATGATTTCAATTAAAAAATAAAAATATTTAAAAATTAAAAAACTAAATAAAATGAAAAAATAAAATTGTTTCTGAAAATAACTCATTCTCTTGAAAATACAAGATTCTCTCTCTTAAGTATGAAAATAAAAACAAAAAAACTATATATAAAATAGATTCTTAGAAGTACATTTTTATATCTTATAACAAACATGAAATTCTTTCATTTCAAAATCCACATTCTCAAGTATAGCATTATATGACTTAAAACAAATACACTCTTAACAAAAATCAAATAAGAGTAATACCCATTTTTCAAGGATGCTGATGGCACATTAAAATTTTATTCAAAAATAAAAACCCTTTAATTGCATTAAAAAATTTATATTTTATACAAATATTATAGGTAATAAAATGAACACAAGAATTCAATAAAAAGAAAAATATGACATAAGTACATATTCTATTTCTTTTACTTTTGGGCGTAAATTTCTTAAATTTAGAAGATAGACTAAAATTCTCCGGGAAAATTTAACGACGGAATTTATCAAGCAGCTTCAAACTCAAATTATTTTTTTATTGGTAATACTGATCATTTTGATTAACCAATGTATCAATTTATAGAAGACTAACTTTAGTTGGTTCGTAAATAAATCTTTACCAAAAACAAGAAAATAAATCAAATTAACTTTAACACAAATTATTTTTTATAGTTATACCGTCGGACAGGTAAATAGGAATCAAACCAACCCATTACAAATTGGTGTATTAAAGCTCCAAACAAATTGGTTTATTAAAGTATCCAACCATGTAGCAAAGTTCCATTATATCCATTAACAACGCTCAAAACCATGGTAAATCGGCCGTTGATAGCACGGAATGAAGTCACACGATAAATCATACCTCAACAAACATGTCAAGTGATCAAAGTAAATCTAACTTCACAAAATTAAACAGCAAAACCTTGATACTATGGAATTAAGTCATGATAAAACATACGTCAAAACATAGATATGCAACTCAATGAAATGCGGAAAAACAAACAAAATCCTCTGATAGAAATTGAAGGTTTTCTTCAAAAACACTACAAACTATAATGTAGCTTCCCAATAGCAGATTTCACTTAAGAGGAATAAACCTGGATGAGTGAGTAGCACCAATACCAGGTCTCCCGTGCTTAACAGGTTTGTATGAAATAGAGAACTCTGCCAGATAATGGCCAATCATCTCAGGTTTAATTTCAACCTGGTTAAAGGTCTTGCCATTGTATACTCCAATAATGCTCCCAATCATCTCAGGCACGATAATCATGTTGCGGAGGTGGGTGCGGACTGGTTCTGGCTTCTCGCCAGGTGGAGCTTCCCTTTTCTGTGACCACCCAAGCACAAAGGTTTATAAAACAGACAAATCAATACAATTAAACCTCACAAAAAGCAAATATCAATAGTCCAACTAACATCAGAGATTCAGAATACACTTGCCATCAAATATTTGAAACATAAGCATATATTAACAGATATACATAGTATTTGACTATAACAAGAGGGCCAGAAGAAATTAGGACTGTGTTCAGTTTCATGGCCAGAAGAACAATGAGAACTGATTTCACTGTCCACTTAGGTTTTACAAAAATATAGATATTTGGTTAAAAATGGTTTATCTCAAATGTTTTGTCTGACTATAGGTGATTAAAAAGGAAGAAGAAGATGGAAAACAGTACCGCTTTGCGGAGCTTCTTGATCAAGGCCATGGGCTTTCTGGTGAGGCCCCTCTGGAATCTTCTGCGAGCACGAGCACTGAAGAGCTTAACTAGCTCATCAGTGGACATGTCGAGAAGCGCGTCGAGATCCACGCCCCTGAAACTGAACTTCTTGAACGTTCTCTTCTTCGGCTGCGCTCCTGCCGCGACATCGACCTCAACATCTGCCTGCAAATGCAATTGCAACGATCAGAAATCAAAATAACAGAGAAATTAGGCGTCAATGTCGTCGGAGAAGAAGAACTCACCATTGCTGCCGCTTGCTAGGGTTTTCACTTTCCACTACCAGAATTGGATCTGAGAGTCTCGGCTTTGCTTAAATATGAGGGTTTATGCGGTAACCCTAAACAATAGAGTCGTGTGTGAGTTCGTGGACTGGGCTTCAGTATAAGAATCTCCCCATAAAGCCCAATCACTTTTACTTTTTATCATTGTCTAAAATATAACTTATAACTTGTATATTTCAAAATATTTATTTATTACATGTTTTACTTATAACATAATTTATAAATTTTAAAAAAATTATTATAAATATTATTTATATAAATTTATTTTTTATCCTACATTGTCCAGTTTAAAATATTAATTTAGATCGGAAGA
>JAMLFT010001171.1:0-32661 GCA_026544285.1 Pachyrhizus erosus
TTTTCATCTTCTCCTATCCTTATTCTAATTTTCTAAACATTTAAGTTTTCAATTTCTCATCTTTTACATATTTTTATTTATTTAAAGTTTATTCTAGGTTTTATTTCTATCATTATCCTAATTTAATAAATATTTTTCTATTATCTAACTAATTACTTTATTTACATTACAGTAATAATATTTTTATTTATTTGGAAAAATGGGATGTTACAAAATCAACTACTAAACCCTTATATTTGGCCAAAACAAATATAAATTTCAAATTTAGAGAATATAGTAGTTTTCTCACTTTTCTTTATTTTGTATTTATTATTTAAGGTGTACAAGATTTGTAGGGAAGAAGCTTAAGTAGTTAACATATTTGATTTTATAACTTTGTTTTTTAATCCATCCATTTTATCATAAAATTGACACACAATAACCTAATTTTTATAAACACGGTCTAAAATTTCACTTTATTTATTATATGATTATGCATATGCATATAGTTTTGTGGGTAACTTATTTTTAATTGCTTCGAGTAGCGTTCACTCTGATTACTAAGATGGTTAACATAATTAGAAAATGAAGTAATTAGGGAGATATTTTGATTAACATAATTATATAATAATGAAAAAAATGACCATCTATTTTGAAATTGAAAAAATGAAGGAAACTAACACAAAGATTGAAACCTCTGACCAACAAAATAGAACCATTTTTCACTTAACACAATGACCGCCTATTTATTTTTTTCAATTGTTACAAAGATGAATATTATGTACCTATTGGAAGAGGAGTTTTCTATGCAACAAGAAAAAGAAAAGCAAGAAATGAAATACACATTATATGTACGTGAATGAGAGGAGAGAGAATATATTAAAATTTTCACTCATCAAAATGCATTCCCACAACAGGTGAATCCGCTACCCTTCCCTCTTCCAAGGAATAAAATATAGTTGAATGGGAGAATAATACTTTTTGAAGCAATAAAATATGCCTAAATAATTTTATTACTTTCCCACAAACATGAAAATTTCCATCCTTATTATATTATGAGAAATATAAACAGTATGTGAAGTGGTATGGTCTTCATGAATCTTTCCTTTCTTAGTTACTTTTCAATTGGGCATAGGCACTCCTTTGTTAAAAAAGAAAAACATAATTTAAAAAAAGAGGAAAGATATTGCTGAGGTGGCAATAATGTGTTTGGATAAAGCAGGGGAAGTGGATGGCGACTGAGGCATGAAAAGCAAAGGATAGCCGATAGAGCAATTAACAATTAGGAACAAAGGATGAGGATGGGTCCTACCAAATGAAAACCCGCTAACCATACTGCTAACAGATTATTTTCTTTTTATTTACTGACACAAAATCCATACAATACACATCAGCAAACTTTAACACCATTCCTTTCTTCCATGGGAATGGACGAATCACAGTTGCAGTGCGCAGCTCTTCCTTTCAATTCAGCGTAAGCTTTCTAAGGTTCTTCCAGAACCTTCTGTTCCTTTCTTTTCCTTCAAGAGCCATGGCCGAGACTCGGAGATCTACGGGCACCGTCAAATGGTTCAACGCGCAGAAGGGTTTCGGATTCATAACTCCCCAAGACGGAAGCGCTGATCTCTTTGTGCACTTCACTTCCATCCGATCCGACGGCTACCGCTCCCTGTCCGAGGGTCAGTCCGTCGAGTTCCTCCTCGATTACGGCGAGGACGGCCGCGCCATGGCCGTCGACGTCACCTTCGCCGTTAGATCTGGCCGCCTCGGAGGCTTTCGCGGTGGTGGCCTGGGGAGGGGAAGAGGAGGAGGACGCTACGGCCGGAGAGGAGGAGGCCCTGAGTGTTATAATTGTGGAAGAATAGGTCACTTGGCGAGAGATTGTTACCAGGGACAGGGTGGTGGTGGTGGTGGTGGTGGTGGTGGTGGTGGTGGTGGTGATGATGGTAGGAATCGGAGACGCGGCGGAGGCGGCGGCGGAGGAGGAGGAGGAGGGTGTTTTAACTGTGGTGAGGAAGGGCATTTTGCAAGGGAATGTCCAAATGTTGGGAAATGAAATGTGTTATGATTTCTTCTATTGAATTGTGAGTCTGTTACTGTTAGTTGGGGTTGGTTACATGGATTCTGTTATTTTTGTTTCTAGCCATTGCCATTTGGTTCCAAATATGTTTTCCAAACTTTGCTAGTTATTTTATCTAATGTGCTTCTTTTAAACAACTGATCCATTATGCTTCTTTCTTCCTCCTGTTGAATATCAAGCATCCGAAGCTATAATTAATGCTTAATTAATCAATTTATTAATTCGCCAAACCATTGCATTCGCTTGCCTTCAAAATATGTCTATTTGCGTGGCAGTCCTGTCAAATTTCGGCTTCTGTGGTTTTATTTGTTTGTCTTTATCTTCAAACCTTATAATATTGTGGATATGCAAAAGATATACGGTTTAGACATCTACTAAATAAGAGTCTATAATAGCTGATTGAAACAAGTTGAATTTTCCTGTATAATTCGTGCAAATATTGTGAGTCAAGATCTTATCTGCTTTGATAAGCAGCGGGGCATTTACGCAGTGGTCCTACGCCTGAAAGATATGATAAGTAAATCTAATCTAGTCTATTCTGTCCTCTAGTTTTGTGTGTGGATATGTTGTCATTTCTTATCTTTATTCATGAACATAATAAATCCTGTGGATTTTTTTTCCTTATTTGTTCATTCAAGCCATTATTTTTTAAGGTTTTAAATTGAGGTGGCAAAGGTTTTCAAAACTTTAATATCGTGAAAAGTTGTGAATAAATGCAGCTCAATTTTGGTTACAATATAGTTTCCTAAACTAGAACTTTAATATTGCAGTCACTGTGATTGCAATTGAAAACCATAATCATTCCTTTAAGCTTTTATTAGAAGTGTTATGCTACGTCACATTTTTAATATAGATATTTAATGGTCAGATCAGTTGCTAATAAGCATGACAGATATGCTTCAATCAATATTGTGATATTATGAAAAAAATTTAGCATCGTTGTTTTACAAGAAGTTGATACCTTGCCCCATTTCATACATTCTGTCTAGCTGGGCTTCTGATGGTTGCGTGAGAGCATCCTGTATTGCTTCCCCCAATGGTTTTTGATAATTGTTGGAAAAATCTTTGCATTTTACTTTGTATTTCTTTCCATTTTTTATTGTTTCTTCCGAGTTCCAAGATGTATCTTTAGTTGTCTAATATTTATGATAATACTTGGGCGTCAGCATTCTGTATTTTGATAATTTTGAGTGCCACGAAACACGAGTAGCTTGTGATTGTCCATTAATATTTTTCCCTTGGCGTGAAGAAAGAACGGGTAGTAGTTTAGTGGTGATATTGTCCATCTGTTTGAAGAGACAACTAGGTGATAATATTTTTATATTGCTAGCTTGGCATGAATTTGTGGTTGGATTCTTGAAGGTCTCCAAATCTTGCAATTTTGATCCATTTGATGTTTAATATTTCATATTCAGATTAATTCTTTGTTTATTTAGGAATCAAACAATGTAGATTTTAGAATACTTGGAAACTTTTTCAACCTTGTAGTTGTAGGACGTGACAATCGAACAACTTGGTTTTCTTTTTCTTTTTCTTCTATCCATCACTTTGAATGTATGGCTTTCTTTTTAATACCCGATTCTTATAGATTGATCAATATCTGTCACTTCATGGATTTCCTATGGTCAAGATTTTGGATTTATGGTTGATATAGATCATGTTAATTAGTCAAAATTGATGGATGCTCTGATCTGGTTGTTAAATATTCTTTACAGAACCATGACATTTTCTCCGTTCTTATTGTTCAACCTTATGTCACAAATTCACATTAATAGTTGTTCTATTGTTTTGGGTATTAATTTTTTTTAAGATTATAAATTTATCACTATCAATAATGAAACAATTCCACCAACGGAATGATTTCTTGTTCTAATCATAACGATTTGTTTTTTTAGTGTGCTTCAATTTCTTGCTCACCACATGTAAGCAAAAATTACCTTTTTTTTTTTGTTTTATTGATAAGAGTGTTTCTGGCCATTCGGATCTAGCTCAGTAAAGATAGGCAATGGATAGTCAATTTCAGTTCCACTTTGTCGCTTTCGATCGCATCAAGAGGCTGGAGTCTTTATCAGTTGTTAAATACAAAGTTTAACTTTTGTGACTGAATAAACATTTGCTTGAAAGTCCTCCAAATGTGTGTTTTTTTTCTGATGATGTATCGGGTATAATGGGTTAGGGAAATCTAAGCGGGGCAATGTGTAATTCCTTGTCGAATGATGGAAGAAAACAAACTTTATTTGCGAATTTTGAATGTCTTTATTTGAGTACTCTCTATACGCTACCTGCAGTATCAGTTTAGAACTAGAATTTTTGCACCCTGACCTTAATCTAGTGCTTGCTTTATTAATATTTCTTCTGTTTCTTTTAAATGTTCATCTTTGAAATTTATTTAGAAGTTGAAGAAATCACTAATGACTATTTTTAACTATATTTGTTTTTGTTTAATTCTTAAACATTTTACATAGTCATCATAAATGAGAGAAATAATAGTAAAATCATATAAAGAAGTTTAAAATAATTTTAATATAAATAAAAATATTAATTAAATTTTTTGAACGTGTTAGTTACAAATTTTATCATCCAACTTTTATTATTTTACAAATTTTATCATCCAAAATTTATTACTTAAGTTTTCAATTTTTTATCAATGTTGACGTGTTAGTAAGATGAAATTTATTTTTACAAAATGTCATCGGTTTATTATTAATTTAATAATAAAATGCATAAAAATTGAAATTTACGATAAATTGAAATATATGAAAAAAAAGTTAGATAGTAAAATTTGCGAAAATTATAAATCTTGATAATAAAATTTACGATAAACAAATTTAAGTGGTAAAATTCTTGAAATGATGGTAGTTTGATGATAAAATGTGTAATTAAATATTTTTAAATTTGTGAGTTATTTTTTTAAGTGAGTATAAAAGAAATAATGATAACGAATTGTAAAATAATGTTGAATTGCGTTACCCCGATTTGAGTGAAAGTGAAGCTTGTTTTACAAATTATAATTGAAAAATGTGAATCCATGAAGATGGTGATACCCTTTATTTTTTGTATTTTTCTGGGGAGGGGTTGTCTGGATCTTACTGATACTTTAGTTTGGGTCTTGGATTGTCCAGTGTTTCTTTGTTTGGGTCTACAATGATATGATTTCAAAAAGCCCAAAGACTAACAAACACCTGAGTTAACGTGTCCTCAAACATCAAGGAGGGCCTGCAGTGTAGTTGGGTCTTAAGCAGAGAGAATTTATGGACCCCAACCATGTATTTTTAGTCTCATTATATAATTGAATCTGCTGGAGGAACCTGAAGAAAAATGGTGAGAATCCTTTCATACAAGTTAAGTCTCTAATAATAAGTTTTTAAACACCAATATAAAAGGTCTACTTCTTCAAACATGCAATCTATATTCATAAGCTGCATTAGTCTATAGTCATCTTTTTGGGAGGGCACCACCAGTTTGTTGCCTCTGTAAAAACAGATAAATGCTAAATCTTCGTAAAAACAATAAAAAAATTATTAATTAAATTTACCTGCTGTTTTAGTCTTTTTTTATGTATTTATCTTCGGAGGATTGTTAAAAGGATACTTCATGAGAATTTAACGTTTCTCAGAAACAAAGGAATACCAATAAAGAGGTTTAATGGATCGTTTTAAACCATTGCATCCTCGAAGCTTGTAGTAGTATTATCAGGAATGACAATTAAGTTGAGACTTAATAAATATTTGTAAAAATTACTCGCAACGAGGGTGAGAATTATTAGCCAAATAGATTTGGGTCTGAATTTGGTATTTACTGTAAAAAAAAAAAATTATGGAAAGGAGTGCGGATACATTAATTTAATATTTATCCTTTGCCACAGACACATCCGTATAATATAATTAATTGATATTAGTTTTTTATACAGAATTGTAACTGCATTTAACACTTAATTTTGATTGTAATATTTTATAACTAATGTTTGTAACACATTTATATACTTTTTAATTAAGTGTATTTCTTAATAACTTCGATAATTATTCAAGTATAAAATACTACGAGGGTAGAGATTAAAATTGTTACTCATGTGAATATAAGTTCATAATAAGGTTTTATTTTAGATGCAGAAATAGGAATAAACACATTAATATTTACCCAAATCTTACTAATTATCATTCGCATTATACTTATTAATTATTAGTACTTGTCATGGGGAAAAGACCAATATTAATGCATAAAAGCCACTCTTGGTCATGGCTGAAAAAGAGGCAGGGGAATCAGAAATATTTGTGTTGGCAATCATGCACATTGAACAGGAAAGTGCTCCAAGATACTGAATCTCAGTGTAAATTATTTTATCCTGATCAAACTCTATAGCTCAATAAAAGAAACAACCAAAAATTAAATGTATTTCTTCGAATCTTTCACTTGATATAAAACTTTTTTAATTAATTTACATTTTTTTATTAAATTTGATTAAGGTTATTAATAACATTAAATTTATTAATAATTTATATTATTTTTTAAAAATTATCGTTAAATTTATTGAAACTCATAATTTCTCTTTCTATTTAATTATTTTCTACCTATTCCCTTAGATCTCTATTAAAAAAACTAATTTTACACTAAGAAAATAAGTTGATGTTATTTAATTTTGTTAATCCTATTTAAAAATATTTTTTTTTTCAAAATTATCATTCATTAAAACTTGATATCAAAAATAAAAAGGAATCATTGAAAATAGAATCTTAATTAAATTAATAATATTTTGAAATAGTCTCATTAAATATAATTAAATTAGTCTAAATTTATTTATAAAAGAGATCAAAAAAATAATTAATTAATATATGTTAGTCATATTCTTCAATTCTCACAAAAGAGAGAATGAATTTATTTTTATAACATTTATTATAAATGATCAAGAGTATTTTGATAAAAAAAAAATTAATATAAGAGACAACTTAAAAAAAGTTTTATAAAAAGGAATAAATAAATTTTAAAAAAATCTTATATTTAAAAATAGAGGTAGTAATTAAAATTAAAATTTTATTATGATAATTTATATTGATATTTAATGTATATCTTTATTACATGATTATTGAAGAAAATTTATAATTTTAATTTTAAAAAAAAGAGTGATACAACACAGAACAAATATGTAAAAATTTGTTACTCATTTATTCATGAGATAACTTTTATCTATATATATAATACACAAAATTATTTGATTTTTAAAATATAAAAAACAACACAATACAAAATTGTTTGATACTTGTTTACTTTTATATACGATTATAGGATAAGACAAAAAAAGTGATACAACATAGACAAATATGTAAAAATTTGTTACTCCTATATTCACTTGACAATTTTTTATCCATAATACAAAATATATAAAAACAAAAAACAAAAAATTTGTTATCTCTTTTGTCTCTCCCACTTCTTCCTTTTCACTTTCTCTAATTTAACTTCTTTAACCTAATTTAACAAAAAATATAATATTGTTATATATATAACATTATATATAATATATACTACAGTATGTGTACATATATATAATACTAGAATATTTATGATATATCATATAATATATTGCTTTATAATAATAATAATAATAATAATAATAATAATAATATGAATTATATTAAGATAATTAATAACAAAAAGAGTATTATAGTAATTTTTATTTATATTATTTATTATCCATTAAATAATATATAAAATAAAAAAAAATATTTTATAACTTAAATATTTATTTATGTTGTTGTTCTTGTATTATACTTGAATAAATATAAACCGTACCCTTAAAGAATTGTATATAAATTTTGTCCATAACAAATATACATGTACTTCCAAAGTTTTATCATTATTAATTATTATTATTATTTTAGGTTAACACGGTCAAATTAAATGGAGGCACAGCAAAATTCAGGGACAATAATGTCCCTTTTGGGTTGGGGACCCATTGGAGGATAACTACACATTTTAAGCCCATCATCACACATTATGTTTTTTGTCAAAATTACAGAATCTCAGTATTAGTTTACACTCTCATGTTAAGGGTTCTAAAATGTTCAGTTGTTAGAAGGATGTTGTTTATAAAATTTAGATGTGGGTGGGTTATAACTTACAAGCATGAGGTAATTTGAACATATACAGTTACTTTGGTGGTTCATACATTGACTTGACAATTGGAGTGCATCTTTAACACCTTTGCTCATCATCATCAACACCATATGAATTTTGTAGCAGCTTGTTTTTCTCACTTGCTTTGAGAAGTTTCCAAAATGTTACTTCGGCCACGACAAGTTTAACCCATCATTAGATTTGTATTTGAAGCTGTATGTACGTGGGTATCTACACTTGAAAGAATAAGGGAATGAAGGATGAGAATTTGGAGTGCAAGGTTTATGTTGACAAAGACAAATCGTCCGGAACCAATATCTACTTGGAATAATTCATACATTGATTGCTTTATACCACTCAAGTTGTGTGTTTCTATATAAAATTTCCACGGACACCACATGGCAATTGGCATTTTGACCATTGACCCATGCTCCAATCCTTCAAAATTCAGGGATATATGTAGGGCCAATCCTGTTTGATTGTATACTCTGTTGGAAGCTCTTCATCATCATTTTGCTAGTGTCCACATTATGGACAGTTGCGACGTGTGAGTAGTAGCCAAATCATTATAATGATATTCTACAATGGTGAACATACAAAACTTCTTATTAGTACAAACCAACACAAGTCACATCTAACTCTTCTTGCCGGATCGCTTTAGTCAATTTTAAGCGTGATTTCCACATATTACTATATATCTGCACACAATTATTGAGCTTTAGCACGGTAAGGTCACGCCCATTTGCAATGCATTATAAACCGCACTTGCAATATGAACTTCCTCATAGAAGAAGACATAAATTTAGGTTGGCACTTGGGTACTTGTGACTTGGGAGAGGGCGAATTCTATGAATTTGTAAAAAGGGACATCCTATAGAGTCATGAATGTTGTAGAGTTTAAACAAGGCTAATATGAAAGCTAAGAATTCCTTTCGTGAAGGTTTTATTTTTAGCTGTAGACTTTTGGAACCATAAAGATATTAACGCATGTATCTGATATCACATCAGAATTTGTGTGTCGGTGACAAGGTGATAATTTGGACCCGCGCATGTGTGCCTTGTCCAGCAGTGCTGTTTGATATGCTTGGCTCTGATCAAGATTTTGATCCCTGTTTGGCATCCCAACAACTCGAAACAGTATCAAAGGTCTAACCAGTAGTTTTTGGATGCTAGTATTTATCGTTGCCAAACCAATGTAGTAATCAACTTGTAAATAATAATACCTACTTTAAGCTCACTTGCCGTAACTAACACAAGTGACTTTGAGCTGAGTAAGCTTGAGTAGAAGTTGTGAATTTAAGTCATGATAAATGAAAGAACAAAAAAGGTTAGATATGCTTCCAATGGTTGATATGGGTATCTCATCTGATTATTTATTTTAAGTGTTAGACAAAAAATACTACTTCTAACAAAACACTGATACATTTTTAAAATGATGTATTCACGTCATCTTAAACACATATTAAATACTCTTCTATCGTATTTTAATTAAAAATATTTCGTTTCTCTTATTATAAAAAAAAAAAAAGTCAATTCATTTTAAAACTTAACTAATTTTTTAACTTTTAAAAGGTATGATTTATTTTCTTATCTTATAATTATATATATAGATTGTATTGTAAAATGATCTCTTTTAGATTTTTTTTAAGTTAATTATCATATGAAAGATAATTATAAAACTTAACTTAACTTTATTTTTAGAAGGTGAATATATAAATCTTAATTCTTAATTTAAATTTTTGTAATGTTAATTATATACTTGTGTGTGTATGCATATAAAGTGTTTTGGTGTCTTATATTTTAGACATGTATCTCAATGTTTGTATTCATCTTAGAATTTGTGTTTCATAACTTACCTAATATATCATATTTCACAATGAATTAATGAAATTTTATCTAATAATAAAGTTATATTTTTATTGATTTAATATATTAAGATAAATTTATTGATAAAATATTTTTTTTATTTGATACCATGTTTATTTAAGAAGATATCTATATAAATCGCAAATCTAGAACTTGACTTGTTCTATTTCTTTAGTTATTATGTTTTTAGAAAAATAAATGATTATTTTTATTAAGTTAAATCTTTTTATTTAATTCATTTAATTTGATTTTTTTATTATTAAAAAGTTAAATTTCATTCTTTAATTTTGAAAATCATGTTAATAGACTCGATTTTAAAAATTAAAAGACTAAATTAAATTTTTAATAATAAAAGAATTAGATTAAATATAAAAAAATCAGAAAAATAATATAGTCTTTTTTTTTATCATGCATTTCGTCTCTATTCTTATTTATTTTCTCAAAAATAAGGAAATGAAAAGAAAAAAAAAATGGAGAGTCTCTCCTCAACTTCCCTGGACTTGTTTGAAGTTCATTCATGCTACCTTTTTTTTTGAATCTTTTCTTCTTAGTTACCTTACTTTAATTTACCTTATCTTTCTGGTTTCTGCCCCCTGCAGGATCATGTTATATAGAACCATCTTTTTCTTTTTTAAAGTGACTTTTATTGCTGGCAATTAAGGAATAGGGTCCACCCATTTGACATTGGTTGATTAGATGGCTAGTCAAAAGCAAACACCAACTCTAGAATCACCAGATTCAATAATCCGTTTTGGTGAGGCCACAAGAAAAATAATTGAAACATTCTGTGAGAACTACTTGACAGTCCTTCACTTGGAAAGTTCTTGAGAAAATGTGAACTTGTGGATTATCCCCACCACTGTTGCCATCCTTGTTACTCAAACCACGCAATCACTACCTTCATTTGTATTATGCGACAAATTTTTCAGGTTCTCCCATTCCCCTCTCATAGTCATAGTGTTAAGCCTATACAGTACCTATTATATTGGACCTTGCACTTCCCTTTCTCTAGCCATGTGCCTTCACAGCTTGGGAGATTAATACACGTGAAACTTATTCTAGCTTGTATTGGATTAGACCTTGAAATAATATGACTATATATATAATAATTTAAGGTAACATTTAATCTAATTTTCTTTTCTCGTTTTTAAGATGAAGAAATTGGACCAAATGACATTTTAAAAAAATGAGCTTTTAATATAGGAAAGTTTATAAAAATTTCAGTTTTAAGAGCTTTTAACTTTGACCTCTTCTTTTTTCTTTATCTTAAATTTCAAGATTCAAGAACACGCTATCTGATCAATTTTAAGTCAACTTTAAATTTTAAAGTAACTTTTAGAGTCTAAAAAACTCATACTAGACAATCCTATTCTTTATAGCATTGTGTAAGGTCAAGACTCAGATTTGAAACGCAAAATAGAGCATTGCATGTGATTTGTGGTAATTTTACTCTTCATCATCGCAGATAACTTTAGGCGCGAAACCGAGGACGATATGGTAGGCCTACCATGAGTTGGGCCCATTCCCTTTGCGTAGGCCCATTTGAGTCGTTTTTCTGACATAATATAAACCTTTTACTTGATTACACTTTTAATTTTATTAATAATAATAATAATAAAATGTGCAATTTTAGTTTTAAATATTTTCTTTCTAAATTTAGTCTAATAATTTTCTGCTATCACAATTAAGTCTTTCTATTAATTTTTCTACTTAAAATCTCAAAATTTTCATTTTTTACTGATAATTTCTATAAATTAATCAATTAAATAATTTTATAGTCAATGTTCATCAATTAAAACATTAAAAAAAATTAAAATCCAAAATTTCCTGCCTTCTTGAAATCCTAACTTCATTTTTTGCATATCCTTCAAATTTATTTAAATTATTTCTCATTCCGCATTTAGAGAAAGACTATTACAATAACTTATTATGATAATAATTGAAGATTGAGAAACTAAGTTTAAATAGAAAATTATTGAGGGTTGAGATGAAACATTAGTCATAAAAGAAAACTAAAAATTTAATCAAGATATTTTTTTTGGAAAGGAGGCTTTTTAAAGGATCATTACTAATGCTCATAGGAACAGCCTATAAAAGGTTTCTTAAGGATAAAAATAGGTTAAATAGTTAATTAAGAGCTACTAGTTAATTGGTACAGGCATGCTTTGTTTTCAGATGTTTTACTAAACAAGTTAGGTTATTATTTTTAAAAAATAAAACTTATTTAGTTAAAAACACTATAAAAAAATTTACATTATTGAGGACATGGCCATCAATAGTAATAAAAAAGTGTCAATATTTTTTTTACAGCTAAATTTCATAAGAAATAAATACATCATCAAAAATAATTTTTCAAGGTCAAAGTGAAATTGTTGGTAAGTAGGTCTACATCAGTAATTAAAATTATGCAAACATATATTAAACGTAAATGATACAAATCTTCATACTTTGCAAAGTACGAATGCTTGTTTGCAATTATGCAAACAAGTTTCCAAATATACTCTTAAGTTGTTATATTTATCTATGGTCAACGATTATTGATAGTCAAGTAAAAATTGATGATGAAATTTATTCAACGTCCAATTTTTGATAAAGTAAAAAGTTTTTAACAATCTTTAATAAAAGTCAGGTTATTACTCATTGTTGTCCATTATATTTCCAAATTATTATTTTAATTTTTTTTAAACTACTGTTATTTTAAAAATTCAAGGTTTGATCAAATTTTTTGAGTTATATCCTTATTTAATAATTGTATGGATAATTATTCAAAATCATTTCAATTAGCTATCTTTAACCAAGACATTCTTTTATCTTTTCACCACTTCTTTTTTATTTATTTTATTTTTTTATTAATTCTATTTTGAATAATGTTATATTCTCTTACACATTTCTCTTATTAAGGGTAGCAAAATATGTTAAGACTAAGTCCAACTTACTCTAGTCATCTCATCCAACTTACCAATATTGATATGTTTTTTTATAGAGCAGGCCAAATTGATTTACCAAACTAATCTTATGAACACCAACTTATGAAGTATCTTCACCTTATGCTTACCATTAGCATCAACTTAAAACTAATTTTTCTTGAATGTGAACCTTTTGGATACAAAATCATTATTACAACATCAAACTCATTAATTCATATAAGTGTATTTAATTATAGATTTATTGCATTACAAAACAACATTTTTTTATTAGCAACATGATGGAATATTGCAATACTAAATAATATTTTGTGATTTTATATTGGATGTTTATGGTGCTTAACTTGACGGTTAGCCTTGTAGTTATTTTTTATCATTTGTATACATTATAGTATTTATTTAATGGTGGTTTTTGTTCACTCCAACAATTGAATGATGTATTAGATTATTCCTACTTAATTATGCTATTTTTTTCTATTTTGTTTATGGTGGTCTCTTTTTATATTTGTCAGGCCATCTCTTAACTCACACATTCAAGGCAAGTTAGCTTACTCATAAGCTTTAAAATTAATTTATATGGTATAGGGTCCTAGTGGATTTACATGGATAAGTGAGTGGGAAACTAAGCGGAAACAAGAAAGGTTCTTCTTCGTGAAAGGATATTTGTGACTTAGATGATGGTGAAAATGGTGAGTGGTTATAAGAGATAGTGGGCAAGGTTGTAAGAGATGGAAAGGATACTTTTTTTTCGGTAAACCCATGGATTGGGGGAATGGGTTTGGGAAAACATTTTAAAAGGTTGCATGATCTTACTTGTTACTAATATCTAAAGTGGTGGACTTAAGACTTTGGTAGATTAGTTGTGATTTGGACTTGGTCATGAAAAAATGAGTTGCTTTTGTGAGAAAAAATATTTGAAGTAAACACTTTGAAAATAGGTGACTTCTAAAGGGTTTATACATGGCATATTAGATAAATGGAGGTAAAATAAAGAGCTTACTAGAACATATATATAGTTAGATTGGCTTATAAGGTAATCATGGACTACAGGGGTGAAGTAACAAATAATGAAGGAATATCTTGGGGGAAGGTATTGAACAAAGTAGTCCCATTAAAAGTGGTTGTGTTTGCATGGAAATAAGCGTTGGATAGAATTTCTACAAAGCAAAATTTAGACTAAAGAGGTATACTCTCTAAGGAGAACATGTGGTGTGTACATTATCAAGAAAAGGTAGAATCTACCAACCATTTGTTTCATGAGTGTGTGATTTGAATGTTTAAATAAGTTGAGATTTAACATTTTTTTTAAACAACGAAGAAGTTTCCCAATTTCATTAGTTCATAGGACTACCATGGGGTTCAGGTGTGGATACGATAGGATACCAAGTGGTGTGGCTTGTAGGCATATAAGTAATATGGAAGGCTAGGAGTAAAATGGTTTTTGAGGATAAAGAAGTTCGTGTCAAAGACATTATTGAATTATTAAAGATTATCACCTAAAATTAGTTGAAAAGTAGAAAAAGGATTCATTTATTCACTATTTGAATGAATTATGCATTTATTAGCTTGTTTAAATGGGTGGTGAGGGTCATGTGGAGGTGGAGGAATTTTTTGTGGTATTAGTTAATGGTCAAGGGCTACAAAAATTTGATTTTCAAGCGAATAGAGGTCTCGTTGAGATTTTGGATTAGGTGAAGTTGTGGATAAAAATATGATTGATTGTTAAGAATGTAGCATGTTGTTGGTAGGTTGTATCATAGTATGCTTAAGTAACATGCATGCAATTTGTGTGTTGGATTATTGATAGTATACTTTTCATGTTGGTTGAAATCAATTGATCACAAATTCATGCTACAAGCGATGCTTGGAAATTAGTGGATGGTTATAATTTTTGCACGTGTAATTATTGGCTCAAGATTTTGGGATCATAAAAATGGTTGTAATTTTTGCACATGTAGTTTGCATGTGTACAATAGTCATAGATGTCATAAAGTCATTACTTTGTACATTTTTATTTGGTCTTGTAAGGGTACTACTATTAATCATTATAAGACCTTGTTTAATAAAAAATTTGGCTATCCAAAAATACTTTAAAAATAAAAGAACTTAAGTTAATTTTGAGAGTTAGTGAAAAATTTTAAGAGATAGAAAAGATAAAAATATTGAGAATGATGTTATTGAGTAAATATATAGGTAATTTTTAAGAGCTTATTTATTGATGATAGCCTAACATCATTACTTGCAAAAGGTTTTGCTATCGATAACTTGCAAAAGGTTTTAGTACTATCTCTAATCCATATATGAGAAACAAATACATGATTCGTCAAGACAAATAAAATTAGTTAATTCAGTTAATTTTAATCTACATTGTCATAAATTTAAATTTTATTCTAAAAATATCTTTAAAATTAATTAATTTAAGTGGTAGTTAGATATAATAACACTATTCACAATAAAAGAAATAATTTAATTAATGAATATAAGTTATATTGTTAATAGTTTAATAAATATATCAACTTTCATGAAAAATTAATGATATCTCATTAATAGGCTTTATAATAAATTAAATTTATAAATAAAAAAAATCTTACTAACCAATATTCTTAAAATGTTAGTTAAGAAATTAAAAGAATAAATTTTTTTTATTGAAAATCATCCGAACATGCACTTAAAAATTATAAAGGAGTGTAGTTTTTCATGTTTCAATAAAAGAATTTCTAGTTTTACTTTCTTAATTAATATCTTAATAACATTTAATAGTACTTAAAAAAATAATTAATATATTTAAAAAGAATTATACATTTTTTATAATTAAAAAATATCATATAAAAGTGCAAAGATAATAGTTTAACTATAGGTAAATTGGGTCCTATGCAAAATTATGCTAAATGCACATTGGGTCATCGATAAATGTGACATATATTAATTGACCATCCTAAATGCATGTGATTTAGTTTTTACTGTTTGAAATCCAATTTATATTAACGTCAATATGACAGTAAGAAATTCTCCCTGCTAGTTAATTTTCTTGTAATGAAATGTTAGGTTTAAGCAATCCAGAAAACCTTTTTTAACATAATAGCTTATCCTACTTAATTAAATATAAATAATATCATAATATTTTTTATAATATTACTACTATTATTAGTAGTATATTGTTATAACAATCTATTTAAAGGTTTAGAATCATTGGTAGATAGGCTTAACTCTACAAACCTATTTAAATAATAACTTTATTAGCTTAATTAAAGTATCTTATAAAATATACTGCTAAATAAGTTTTTCTAGTTATGCTATCTTTTAAGAAAAGAAGCTAGGATATATATTAAAAAAAATAATAGACATACCAAATAAATACACGAAATTAACCATAGGATTCGAAAGTAGGTAAGACTTTAAGGTAAAGCGTAACTTGATATAAAGAATAACTTTACCAAAAGCTATCTCAAAAGAACTGAAGTGGTATGTATTAAGACAACTTAGGTCAAATTCATTATATTTTCATCATTAAGTTAATTTTTCAATCAAATGATAACATGTAGATAGTTTTTTTTTTTAAAACTTCCAAACAATTTCCTTTCTATAACTGGCTCTTCTATTTGTTATTCGAGAGATGCTATATGTTATGAAATTTAGTCTCTACAAAAGTAAGTACGAAATAATTGTTTTCTTTTCATTGGTTAAAAAATTAAATAAAAAGAAAAAGTAAAGGCATTTTGATGGAAATCATGGAGATTTTAAAATTTTTCGTGCACTTCGTGCTAAATTGCTTCTTGTTATTCAACGGAATATAGTTTGGAAATACGGTGGGTAGGGAATAAATGAACAAATGATGCAAAAATTCTAACTGGTTGTTTCCATTCAAACATATAAAATCATGTTTTGGACGCGTGACACGCTGATAGTGTTCCAACGTCTGATCACAATTTCTATATAAGCACACTTAAGCACAATTTTATGTAAATACTAAATTGACTTTGTCAAAACTTATTGTGATAGGATGGGAATAAATTAAGAACAACCAATGTTATTTTATTCTCATAAATTAAAATTGACTTCTAAGATTAAACTAGCTATAATCGTGTATGTATGTAAAAGTATCCCTTAAAAGAAGTTAACCTGAATCTCTATACATGTCTTAAAAAAGTAGTCTTTAATTTTCGATCACAAGCACACAAAGGTAGGGACAATATCACTGTATTTACTCAGGAAAAGAGGCAGTATTTATTCTGATTAATGCCCATTTTTTTTTAAAAAAAAATATTATAAGAAAAAGTCATTCCATGTGATTGGATGGAGAATAAAAGCTTATTTTATTGACATGATGCCTTTAATCTGGACAATTTTATATAAGTATAGATACAGATAAATAGATGATAACAACGATAACAAATTAAACTGTCTGAGATTGTACTTTTACTTTTATACATTAATTTGAAACGAGGCAAGTTCTCGTATTCCCAAGCTTTTTATTTAATTTGTATGCAATATCTGTATCACAAAAGTTGCATGTGTTTATATTCCACGGTACTCATACAATCACTATATCCCTATAAAAGAGCAGAAAAGAAGAAGACAATAACTAGTTGGTAAACTTCGAAACAGCTGTTTGCTCATCATGTTTGTCATTTGGCATAGCATACAAAGAAGATACATCAAATTAGGCAAAAGCCAATTTAAGTTTAAGTGATAAGTGCCTGAATAGTACTGTGGATGCGTAATGATAGGTATGACGGAATAGTTTGTGGTCCATGACGTACTATTTAGATTTTGCATTTAATTTATAGCTGCCTAATTTCTCACACTTCACCTTTCATGACAGCTTGGCAATCAATTTGAAGAGAAAGCACTTTTTTAATTTTGCAAGCAAAGGGTTTGAGAAAAGGTTCCGAGATTAGTGGATGAGAAGATACATTGATATATACCGTAATCAGTATGAGATTTTAGCTTAAAGCTAGCTCTCCCAACATCATGCATGCAATTTCCATTTACGTCTTTGTCGTTGTGGATCTTCCTATATGACAATTTCCATCCTTAACAATCCTCAAAGTAGGTGTACTTTTTTTTCATTGGTTACAAAATTAATGTACTTTAAATTGAAAACATACTCTTGTGAATTATCAAAGAGGGTTAGATTTTGATAATCATAGCTATGGTTTATGTATTTTGTGATTGCTTGAAATGTATAAAGTCAATCTCACAAAGCCACTAAAATTGGACTCGTAGGTTTAAACTTCACCATCACTTTTGTACTAATAAAATGAAAAAGTAAATCTCACATTTTCCCGTCAATCTTTTCTTTTTGAAACCAAAATAGGAACAGTTAGTTTGTACTAATTTATTTGTTTTAGTTGAATGTAGCTATGTAGGGGGGAGGAAAGAGAAAGAGGGAGGGGGAACACAAATCAAGTGTAGCATATGGCAAGGTAGTTGCACAACAAGAAATGATTAATCAGCACACGAAATTCTAACTGTAAGTTCGTATATGGGGTGGCCGTGATGTGCCATCGCACCTTTAGCTGACACAATCAAAAGACTTGGCTTCTTACAGTGAAAAAATAAAATAAAATAAAATAAAATAAAGGGGGGTAAATGAAAAAAAAAGAAGAAAAAAAAGGTACAAATTAAAAGCCAATCTCTTTACACGCATGTATGATCTCAAAGTATCACAAGAAACTAGAGGAGCTACTTATACTTAAGCCTTGTGAGGGGGACACTGATAGCACTTTGCAAATAGCCCAAATGTGTCAATTTGGTGTATGAAATTAATCATGCTTGCCCATCCTCCCAACGCAAATCCTACCACCAAAACCCATACCACCACAAACACATTCATGGAGTACAATCCTACCCAACCTCCTAACTTTGATGATGGTCTCTCCACAGCATTCTGTTAAGAAACAAAATATAAAAGAAAAATGAATAGAAAAGAAAAAACTAAAAAAAAAAAAATATTAAAGAAAGAAAGGAGTGTATATACAAGAAAAATGATTCATGAAAACCTTATGTAAATCTACACTAAGAGAAATATAGATGTGTTAAGTAATATAATATAATAAAAAGAGAACTGAAAAAATAATCACTTGAAAAGTGTCAATTGAGTATGTGCATGTGCTAGTAAATAATAAGTACCAAGTGAAGCATTGGATGGTGCAGCACGCACACATATATATATAGATAGATAGATAGATTTAAAAAGCAGTCACTTGTAGCTAGGTGCATGTCTAACCTCTCTAGCCGGTGCTGAAGCAAAGGTCACCATGTGTGCCAAAGCAGGAATTATGTAAACAGTGAAGCTGACAAGGAGAGATCCAACAGTTGAGTTAATGGGACCAAAGAAAGGGAATATGATTGCCAGGAACCATATTGGAATCACAACAGGAAGTCTAGCCAACGCCCTTTTGAACAAACTCTTGGTTTCATGCACCCCAATGAATTTCTCCCACACGAAGTACAATGGCGTGCAAGCAAATCCAAAAGTTATGAACTGTAAAGTTAACGAATCACGGTAAATATTTAATTTATTTATTCAATAAGCTCTTAATAAATAACAATTTATCCATGACTCTGAGAGTAAACTTTACTGATATAAGGTGAAAAGATTTTATATAAGCTAAAGAAGTTCTATATGTTTTATTATTTAAAATTAAAACAACATGTATATTAACTGAATGATACAATTAACCTGATGAATGAGCATGAGAACGACAGCAGCATCTCTGAAGCTTGTCCTTGGGAGCAATGAGAGGGCATTGGAATGGGTAAGAAGCTGGTCCCCAAATGCCCAGTAGACTGCAGCTGCTGATGGCAAAGTTAGGGTCAGCACATATAGGGTTGCGATCAGATATATAAGCTTAAACTTCTGTGGCTTCCACATTGCATGCATAATTTCCCTGCAATATAACCAATACATGTCGGTTAGATTCACATATACATATAGTAGCACATGAAGTTATAGAACTTTTTCTGACACTATAGTCAATTTTAAATCCCAAAACAAATTAAAAGCTAGGACAAGGTTCTTTTATTTCTCAAATATCATGTTACTCTTAATGAGAAGAAACCCTTTAATTATATTATTTGATTTAGCTTTCGAGTCCTCACACTGTAACAGCATGTCCACCAAAAGTATAGAGAATGTTGGTCGCCCCAGTGAAGTAGAGAACCAATTTGCTTGGCCCTGAGTGCGTCACTCCCTCAACCTTCGGAAACATACAGAATATTAATTGAAGAAGACAAGTAATTTGCAACAATAATATATCACATGTATTAGCAATCATTATATGATTTGCTTTTATGCTGATGTTGAGGCTCGTATGTAGTGAGTCTTTTTACCTGGCCATGGACCAGGGAAGCTATGGTCATATACCATGCAGTGTAACTCGTCATCATAAGGCCCAAGAATGACCAGATTCTGTAATTGTGGAAAGAAGGGATGAAGACTGTTGTTGCACAGCATGCGCCAAAGATATAAGTCCAAGTTCTCTTGTCCAGATTGTCATTTATGTAGTATATGTTACTGAAACATTAGTTGCATACATAAATTTTTAGTTTATAGTGTACATATAAAGATCATATATATTCAAAACTATGATCCACTGCCTACCTTGCACAAGCAATTAGTTGAATCACTGATCCAAACAGAAGGAAAGTACAGTTGAAAAAAAGACCAAGATTCCTCCAGTGTTTGCCTAAAAGTCCGTCTAGCACTTCAAACCACTGCAAACGGTCAAAAGAAACCAAGATTAGAAGAATCTAAAGTAACTGGGTAGGCTATTAATTCATTCAAGGAGAAAAAATGAAATGAAAACTATTATTACCTGAATAACGTGGTTTCTGAAATCAACTTTTTCTCTCTCCTTTCTGGTTCTGTACTCGACATAAAGGACACTGATAAGGTAAGCAGTCCAGCTTCCCATCAGTCCATAAAAAAGCTGAAATATGATCCCAGATAACATCCCCAGTTGTGAAAAGGAATAGGGTAGTGTCAGTAGCACTTGTGCAACCTATATGAAATCCAACAAACAAGAAAATCATGAGACCCTTGCCACACCAAAAGAAGGTTTTGCTTCTATAGGAAAAATACGCATAATCAAAGCAGTGATGATTTTGTGAGTAAATGCCTGATTAGAAGCACAGCTAAACCATGCATCATAGACAGAGCCACCATGCCAAAAGAACCTAGACAATTTGCTAGTAGTAGACTTAGAACCTTCCTCTTCCCTCTCCATTTCTAGGTAATTCCCTGCGACAACAGTCTCAACCTTCTCAGAAGCCATTGTTATCTCCCTTCAAGTGTTGTGGTGAAGACAACAGACTGAGTGAGCAAAGATAGATAGGAGAGAAGTGCTTGTTTTAATTCACCCTTACACATTCTTGTGTAGCTTCCCTTTCCTTATATAAACTTTTTTGTCAGCAAGGTACTGAATGTGAATGGCCTTGGTGGGGACCTTGCTTAGTTCACATGTAATCAGCTTTTTTCCTTAATAATTCTCTCTCACCAATTGCCTTTATGAAGGTTCAACTTCATCATCAGTTTTGTAGGCTCAGATGGGCCATGGCTAGCTGCAGTGCACGAGCGGGGTGGCCCACCATTGCCCTATTCTTTTCTTTAATCTCAGAGATCAGCTAGCCCATGCACATTGATTGATTATGAGTGTAGAGATAAAAGCAATATAAAGATGCAGAAGGAGATTATAAAAGTTTCTAGTGAGTGTTGAAGATGTCTATGTGGGGGGGACTAAGATGGAATGAATCATTGCTCTCAAGAGGGGCTTAGTGCTAATCATGATTAGTACCACACGTGTTCCAACTGGCTTCACTAAAAGAAAATTCTATCATAACCCCAGCTCTCTTCTTTTCATTTTCACTTTTTTTGTTAGTTATCAGCTATGTTAGATTTTCTAAATGTTATGCACATTTGGGCCATTGCTAGTGACAAATCTTCTAAGTGCCTTATAAAGTTACCTATTTTAAAATTTCAATATTGACATTTTCACCTATAAGGCACTATCTGCCATAGAGCAAAGTTTTCTTAGTTGAAAATTTTCTAGTATATATACACTTTGTTAATTTTGAGTACTTTAACATTGTTAGTAATGACAGACTAAAGTAATTCGTAAAATTATAGTTCTTGATGAATATTTTGACATGTTTACTGCATTAATGTGTAAGGAAAATTCTAATTTTGAGGTCTTAGGTATGGCATCCTTATCTCCTAGTCAAAAAGTTATGCAAAAGAAAAAGAACATGAAATGAGGAAAGTATCTTGAGATGGGCGTTATATCATATTTGATTAACAATTTCTAGGATGGCCCAACGCCTACCAACCCATTAGGCCCAGTACCAAAGAACTGTTGGATTATTATTGGATGAACTAAAAATTAAGACCTTTTTCCTTTTTTTCTCTTGTTAAAAGTTCAAAACGTACATATGTTTTCGGAGTGGGTTAATAAACCTTAATTTACGCAATGATATGTCAAAGCTTTTGCTGGTGATTTTTCCAAGGTTGGAAATACTTATAGGCCGTCATCAAAATAAAATGCTAGTCTTAATTTATTTTATAAAAAAAATAGGGAATCAGTTTCTATTATAAAAAGCTTTTTAAAAAAAATGTTTATGTTAGTAATGGTTTCGTATTTTTTCAATATTTTAAAATAATTAGCGAGTGTGTTCTAAAAAATATAACTAATTACAACTTTATATTATGCTTTGATAACTCAGTTAAGTCAGATGTTTAAAACATTACCAATGGCCTCCACTCATGACACGAGATAGTTGTTTGTACTCGAGTTCCTAAGTTCATTGGCGAGACTCTTGTAGCTTTAACTTCTGTAAATTATACATAAATAAATAAACTTCTCTAAATTGTATTTGCAATAGCTAGGGGGCTAATAGCTCCTGTTCCAACAAATCCTTGTATAATAACATAAATGTTAATAATATATTTTTTAGTACATTCTTTTAAACGCATTTTATATTATTAGTCGAAAGTGTTGAAAATTTTAAATTTTATGAAACTCATTTCTTATTAATTTAACAGATCTCACTTATAATTTGATAGCTTTTAATCAATATAACTGTTAGAGGGTAAGTCACTACAACTCCTCTTGTAATAATTAGTATAAACTAAAGAGATCATGGCAAGTTGGAGGCTTGTATTGGCTCAATAGACTTTGTCGGTTGCATATTTAGTCTACTCCAAACTATAGCAGTCCAACAAACGGAAAAAATAAAGTGAGTCGATAATAAATTATTCATAAAATATTTTAGTAACTCATAATGCGGGCATAGTAAGTTCCCACCCTATATGGGCAATGATTGAATTTATAACGCATCAAGCAAATGGTTGCCAATTTGCCATTGATCATGAAAACCATAGGAATCATACTTTCTTTGATATATACTAGATGGAAATGATTAAAGTTAAAACATTTACTTTATTTAAAAATTATAAAATAAAGTAATGATAAAAAATTGGAGGGTCATTTTCGATGAGTGAAACTTAACTTTGATGTTGATAGTATCAATGATAGTCTAATTGTTACTTGAACCAGAACAAATGTTAGGTTCTTATCCTATTTTGCATGAGGAGGCATGGGACGAGAAGGTCATTGCCCTCTTTCTTGATTTTTTACTCGGATTACATCGATTAGATTATTAGAGACCAATAAAGAAATCAAAAGGTTCAAAAGCGAAGAAACACCCCATTTTGACTTCGGTGTATGCTATATACGCATCAACTTTCCCCCTCCTCCCCCTTAAAAATTTTATGTTAACATTAATCACATTTTTTTTCTTTCGATTAGACATGGAAAAAAAGGTCGTGGCAAAAGACACTAGGTGTTAAATGATAACATTAATTAGTGTGATTGCTAAACAAGTGAAATAAGTTGATGCTAACTATATGCTAAGCATTGAGATCTAAAAAATGTTAAACGTGGTTTGATCAATTCTCAATGTTAATCATCAAATTAAGGACTCTTAGTTCATTAAGACATGGACATCAATGCTGGAAGCCATGGGTCTTCCAGCCAAGCAATATTCACTAACATTGCCAAATCCAAAGGGAAGAAATGCGTGTACAGGAAAAGAGTTTCCAACTCTCATTAGTAATTTGCCAATGGTATGACACAGGACCTCACGTTTGGATACAGATTTTTGTGCAAACATGGTTTGTTGCAAGATATTGTGGACTTTTTTTATTTAACCTGGAGTCTTCATATCATATCAAGTACCAAACCTCATGTTGAAACTGGTAGTTGAGTAATTTCCCGCCAAAATTTACACAAGATGGATGCGTATGATAATTATGTCATTTTTTAATAAGTTATTTGTTTTTTAAGTGAGTGTGTCAAGATTGAGTTTTTAAGATTTGAGTCTTTAAAATGTTTAGATACACATTTTAGATTGATAGTAAATGATTCAACAAAGTAGTGAAATTAATGATTATTATTGAATTTTATCTTCTTAAATATATTCTTCTCATTTTAGAAGATCCAAATATAAATATTTAAGATTAACTTAACATTTCTCTAGACTTAAAATGAACTTCAAAATGAGATATTTTCAATTAATAAAAATAATGTATCAAAAACTATTATTATTTTGCTGAAAATTTATCTTTGATGTTTTTTCAAAATATTTTTTTTTTACTAAATTATTTTAATCAATCATGTTTAAAAATTCTTTTTAATTTGAAAAAAGAGTTAATTTATTTTATTTTTCAAGACATGATTGATTTTAGTTAATATTATATTAATTTTAGTTTTAAAATTCTTTTATCGTTAAAATTAAAAAATAATTAATATTATAATCTATTAATTTTAGTTTATTTTTTCAATTTTTTCAATTTATTTTTCTTCATCATTCAATTTAACCAAATAAATGAAAACATTTTTTTTTAATTCAATCAATTTAAGTAATACATATTTTTACTTAAAATTTACTTTTATTTTTTTCTTTTTATTTCTTACTTCTCTATTTCATGTTTGGATCGTAGAATTTTTAGGCTCAAGAAACCTAAGTGAAACTTCAAAATTGTATAAATTTAAGTAAAGAGAATCATCCTTATTGGATATGATTGAGTTAAAGATTTGAAACTTCATCACCCTATAGTAAAAAATATTATTAAATTTAAAATTAGAAGCTTAATTGTTTTACATCGAACAATTCACTCACTATAGTTGATCGTCTACGTAGTCAAGTAGTTCACTTTCCATTTTCTTTTCCTATCTAACTATATAGTAAATGTAAGAAGTAGAGGTTAATTCTTAAGGGAGGAAGAAAAAAACACATTTTATAGATGCACCCCACCTGATCCGATAAGGGTGAGTGTTCGTGGCTTTGGCAAGTACGTAGTTATGTATGGACAATATAAGTGGACATGCATTTTCCCTCCCGTCTTGTGGCAGGTGTGCGTAGTAAAATAATCAGAACAAACCAAATTGTAACGTCGATAAATGGGCTTCGGCCCTTAAGTTTGTCCGTAACACTATGTCTATAAAAAATTTTGTATCACTGTTTTCAAGAGTAATGTCATCTTTAGATGAATTTTTTTTCATTATTATATATTTTCCTCAATTTTATGACTCATTTTTTATGCCTTACATAAAATAAAATTATTATTTGATTAATTATTCTATTAAAATATTTTTTATTTTTCTTAATTTTTTACTCATTAATCATTTTCTTTTATCAATAATCAATAATAATATACATAATTATAAATATATATTACGAATTACCACTAAATTATTTTTTTACCAATTATAATAATTTTCAAAATTTATAAATGCGTATATATTTTATTAATAAAATAATATATAAATCAATTTATTTTTTTAAATATTTGTAAATTTTAGTTTTTAAAATATACACACACACACATTATACTTATTAGTTTTTAAACATTTCGTTGAATACATATAACAATCAAAAACACCTAATTGAAAAGTACATAATAATTATAAAATTGAAAAATGATTTGAAAGGTTTTATTTAAAAAATTATTTATTAGTTTACATATCTTAGAAGATGATTTTGTTACGATTTTTTTTAAAGGGAGTATTGACATTCTTGATATTTAATTTCTAATACATACATGTCCTAATAACTAAGAATAGAAAAAATATTATATTTATATCTTAAGTAAGTAAATATTGAACTAAATATTGCTCATTGATTATTAAAAAATATTGATAGTTTAAGATAAAAGAAAATAAAAGAAAAAACCTACACAATTTGATTGTTAAAAAAAAAGGAACTATTGGTATATAATTTTTCTTTATTTAAAATATATTTTAAAATGTTCATAAAACGTAACAAATTATCTGACATCCATGAAAAATATTCTCAAATTTAAGTAATTGAAAATGTAACTGTATTAAAAGTTTTAAAAAATAGTTTTTTCTTTTTTAGAATATGGCTCACCTCACCGTTCACTTCAGCCTTAGTATTAGTAATGTCGTTTTAAATCAAACGACAATTGCGTCAGAACTACGCTGAAGAATATTAGTATCATCAAGGACGAGGGCGTTGGAAGGGGAATTTGACAGATCGTTGGAAGTGGGAAGAAAATGGCGGGTGGTGGAAAGGTTTCGTTCAAAGTCACACTGACCTCCGATCCAAAGTTACCCTTCAAAGTGTATATATCTATCTATCTATCTATCTCATTTGCGTCAATTCTTAACAATTTTTTTCCCAAATCTCTTTTTTTTTTTACCCTAATATGGATTTTCTGAATCTTTCAGCTTTAGCGTTCCAGAGGCTGCACCTTTTACTGCCGTACTCAAATTCGCCGCCGAAGAATTCAAAGTCCCGCCCCAGACCAGCGCTATCATCACCAACGGTAACTAATTGCCCTGAGTTGGATCAATGTTTTCTTTTTCCTTTTTTATTAGTTAATGATGCTGATGTTCGAGTTTTATGATATTTAGGGTTTTCTGTGATTTGGAAAATCGTGTTTTGGTTGTATGGTGGTGAAAACTGAATACATGATGGGTGCCTTTCGTTAATATATCAAGTTTTTCCTTCCTTAGGCAGCTTCTGGCCTATGGGGGATCACAAAAGCTTCGATACACCCACTCCTGTTTTTTGGATTAAGAAAATATTTTTTACTATCTTTAATTATATAAGTGTCATGTTCTATGTACTTAATTTTTACTTTTTGTATTCACAAATATGAAACAAAGTAAAAATGAGAGAACATTTTTATAAGAGTAAATATAACAATTTTGTCCTTAATCGTGACAACCTGTGTTGATTGATCCCTTCAAAGTTTTTGTGTGTATAACTTAATTCCCGAATCTATCAATGCCATCACAAATTTAGTCCTCGACTTTGGTCGACTGCATCAAGGAAGAACTGATTTGTTACGAAATTTATATAGATTTATAGCTAAATACCTCATAACTAAATATACACTTTCGTCCCAGAAAGTGGCAATTTGTGTTGATTTGTTTGATGAAAGTCTACTTGTGTATAATAATGTAATTCCCGAATCTGTCTATTTTATGACAAATTTAATCCTCAAATGTGGTCAACTTCACGAAAGAAGACTCGATTATCTTTATAAGTTGACAAAGTTGAGAAATAAATTATTGTATACATGCAAATTTTTAGGTACTGAATCAACAAAGGTTGCCACTTTTGAAGTCAAATATGTATTTACTCATAATATACTGATGAAGGAATTGAGGGAATGAGGCTACTTTTAGAATGCAGCTGAAAATGTTATCATTATTAGATTAATGAAAACTTTGAACATCTCAGCTCCAAAATATTGGCCTCATTTCATACCTTGTATTCTTCACTTATAAAGGTTGTCTCCTTTACAAGCTAAGTAGTGTCTGGCTTATGTGTTGAGCACAGATTTGAAGTCGTTTCTTTTTCTTTTCTTTAGGCATCTATTTACAGTTATTTAGGGCACTTTGTAACTAATAGACCCTTCGAAGTTTGTAATCTTACTAGGTAATTTGTAATCTATATAATTTCTAACTTTTGGTGTTGGAATTTAGTTAGTAACCCTTCTATTTTTTGCTCTATTATGTGAATTAGATTATTAGAATAGGTTGAATTTGGTAGTCTTTAGGCTTTATTATATTCTCTAGTTAAGTTGCTGGTAAACATATCCAAAGGCAACATGATTCATAGAGGCAACATTGTGACAAGATATGTGATCTCTGTATCATCAATCAACTCAGCTATTTTGTCCTCTTAGATCTCAAATTACAGTAATAAAAGTTCCAAGGGATTAAGATCTAATTGGAGCTGGTTGATAAATTAATTATTTGAACTGACTTGGTGAGCCCTCATATGTTGTGACTTTGGTATTTACTGTGTACTATTAAAAGTGTAGTGTACTGTTCATTAAGAAGGAAAAGGAATGTGGGAAAGGTAAGCTACCATACTAACATGTTACATTAATCCAGGGAATGAAGAATTTCAATATTTAAGAGGATTTTTGTTTATGTATATTATTGACTGTCAACCTTTCACTGTGAAAGCTTATGTTGTTTTAGTAAATTCATCTTGTATTTGCTACATTCACATTTATTGTTTTGTATGCATGCAGATGGTGTTGGCATAAACCCCCAGCAGAGTGCAGGTATGGCAATGCTTTATCATCTGTTTCTTTAACTTTCTGCTGTGTTTGTAGAATCATCATATTTTCCTCTTCAAATAATGGTTTACTGCTAAATTTTTCTCCTTAAAAAGTTATTACACTAGGCTAAAATAAAACAACGTCACCCAAACATTTGGGATGGTGTTTTTCTGATTAAATTTAATAATATATTGAAATGGTTATGTTGAGATTGCTTGATTCACATTTTTTGTAGTTGCAATCATGGGTTCCTATAGAACATGACATTGAGTAAAATTATATTCTATAGGTTGATGGTAGTTGTTATCTTTCATTTGACAAGCTGTAT
Organism: Pachyrhizus erosus; assembly: GCA_026544285.1. Lineage (NCBI taxonomy): Eukaryota > Viridiplantae > Streptophyta > Magnoliopsida > Fabales > Fabaceae > Pachyrhizus > Pachyrhizus erosus. Next base: position 28,890 of record JAMLFT010001171.1, read on the forward strand.
ATTTCATTTCTTCAGGCAATGTCTTCCTTAAGCATGGTTCAGAATTGCGCCTGATTCCGCGTGATAGGGTTGGTGCCTCTTTAGATGTTACGGGGTGTCCGACTGGATATTGACCCTTTTCGCTAAATACATGAACTGTAGTAGCTTCATAGTAATCAATAAATACCATTGTTACTGATTTCATAATATTGAGATCAAAAGTGTCTTCAACCGATGAAGTTTTTTTTTTCCTCAATAATGATATAATTTTTTGTGGGGAAATTATGTTAACTGCTATAGTCGTGTCAGCTTTGAATGTGACGTAGAGGCAGCTTATTACGTTGGACAACTTCCAAGAAGCGTCACCCCTTCCCCGACGAAAGCATAGCAAAGATGCATTGAAAATTGAGATAAATCACGATGTCCGTAACATACAATCTCATAAATTTTGAATCTCGAGGCAGTGTTATTACTCTTTGATTAGAGATGGGTTCTCATAAATCTATAGTATAGTATTAAGGACAGCCTCTTACTAGATTTAAAGACTGCTGATGAGGAGACCCGCAAAACAAATTCTGAAATTCAACTTGAAGATTTTTTTATATTATTTTATTTAGGCTATGCAAAAGTGGAATATGGTTATTAGTTACACGACCTTTTAAACACAAACACAATGATATTCCAATACTCAGTTGTCGTTGTTGTACTACTGTTGAAAAGTCACGCGTTGCCTGCCAGGGTCTATGAATTCCCTTTGCCGGCTATTCCTGTGGTATGATGAAGCTATGCCTAGTGAACGTGACTGTAAAGGAATCATGGTATCCGGAGACCGAGTTAGAAAAATTAACTGAAAACTTCTGCATACATGTACCCTCTACCAGAATATTGCTGTCTACGGCAATCTCACAACAGTCGAATTGTCCCAATCAAATATTCCTGTAAATGAGTGTCATGCCTCAGATCCTTACGCCTTCCCCACGTCCGCATTTATAAATGTGATTTCATTTGGACAATGGCTACATCTAGGGGTGAGCATAAATCCATGACCCACCTGAACCAAGCTTATTCCAGATAGTTAAACAACGTATTAAGTAATTTTTGTCAGATTTCATGTTAACGAGTTAAAAAAAAAAAAATCAAGTTCAGTCAGTTTTGAACGATCGATTTTGGATTTAAAATATTATTTTGTTGGTGATCGAAACTAACCTATTTTGAATGTTATAGGTGCTTTTCTTTTAATTAATTTTTATTTTTTATATCACAGTTTCTTTTTAGTATGAAGCTTTGACACGTTTTTTCAACACTATGCTTCAATTGTTTTTAACATGATGTGAATGATATTAAAGCTTTTGACATCCCTTTAGAAGTTCAACTAGCATAAAAAAATTAAAAGATTTTAATAAGATGTTGTCTTTTATAAATTGTAATATAATAAATCATTGATAATTAAATATGGTTGTACTTAAATATGACAATGATCAATAGATTTGTGTTGGGAATAAGAACAATACGATAAAGATACTAGGAATTTTTGTGGTGCCTTGAAGCTTGAACCTATGTGCTACTATATCGTATTATAAGTGATATGAAGAAGGGGAAAAAGCTTAGGAAACAAAGAAATAAGAAAAGTTAAGGATAGGGAAAATGGCTGATGAAGAAGTGTGAAACTATGAGCTTTGTAAGATTTTGGTGATAACTTTTTTAAGTTAAACTAGATAAGATTATGTTGGAACTATGTGCCAAACTCTCATTTTTTCTTCCACAACCCTTATGTGCTAATTCTTGTCATTTTTTGTGTAAAGTCTCCAATGTCAAATTCAACCACGAAACGTTTCTATCTATCATCTTGCATCACTATAAAAGAAGAGAATAAAGGAGACAATAAAAGAGATTCTACATAATATAATACATCCTAAAAATCCATTACTTTTGTAACAATCCAATTTGACAAATTAAGAATTTATTTGGTTGGATTCAGTCTAGAACTTTCATTTGTTCTGATTAACATGGATAAAGCAAATTAAAATTATAACCGATCAAATCCGACTCGTGCTCAGCCTTAGCTATATCTCTTGCCTTTTTATTGAAATTCGAAATGATTATAAAAAAAAGAGACTATTGTAATATTTATTAAAAAAAATAATAAAAAATTAGTTTAAGTGATTTCGATACACATAAATGTCTTAGGAGTTATTAATAAGAAAAAAATTTATTATATGATTTTTAATTCTTTGATTAAGAGAAAACAAAAATAAAAAAAATAACGAAGAAAGTTATTAAGAACAATCTCATATTAAATGACATTTTTGAATTTTTTTTACCACATACTCAATGTAAGAGTTTAAGAATTTGACATCCATTATCATTGAATTGTCAACTAATAAAAAATATCATAAATATAAAATAGTTATTATAAAACTAAAAAAACATTATATTATATAAGTTAATTTGGGACTGAATAATTGTGTTAAAGATGTTTATTTTATTAGTACATGCATTATTTATTTTTTAAAAAAATAAGTGATGTATTAAAAATATAAAATAATTTTATATTATTATTTTAAAAAATATCATATAATAAGTGTTTTATTTTTTATAATAATTATTTTTCAAATCATATAAATAATATTTTTTAATTATTTAATAGTGTTAAATTATTTTTTAATGCTTTCTTCATGTCCCAAGGTGAAGACAAGCAGAGAATTTACCTTTACCGCGTTTTGGTGAAATTTTTATTTTAAGATGTTGCACAATCTAAAAATATTTGCATCTGCCTTTTATCTCTCTAGGTTCAATGTTTATCTAACATTTGTACCAGTAGATGTGTCATTTTGGTTCAAAATTTTTTGTACTACACTAACAGAAATTTCAAACATTCAAACTAAAAAAAAAAAAAATAGTGTATCGAAGACCAAGGATTAAAAAATTGCCAATATCAGCTGGTTAATTTTCACTTTTGTAAAGTCAGGAGTTAGACTTGTTGTTTGTTTAGTTTAGCGACAAAATAGAATTAAATAAAGTTGTTCTTTAAAAAGTTGGAAAAAATTATATTAAAAAAGGTTTATGATTTTTACTATGGCCGTCGCATTAAATTGAATTCATTTCAGTGAATATCCGGGAAGTATTTTTTGTTTGAACTTCTGTACTATAAAATAGGTATTTTTTATTTTTTTTAATTCTTTTTATTATAATCTTGATAAAATTTATTTGTTTTATTTTAATTTTAATTTTAAAAATGATAATACAATAATAATATTAACAAGTTGTTAATTTATTATGTTATTAAAAAATATGATAAAATAATTATGTATAATTTTTTAAATATTTTTTTTAATTTATATCTATTAAAAATAATAAAAAATATTATACTAGTTAATAAAAAAAGATAAAAATAAAAAATATTTAAAAGAATTAATTTTTTAAAAAATCTTTAACCCTATGTTTGGCACATTAGTATTGAATGAAAGAGGGAGGGAGTAGCATGAAAATAAAGAGATTTTGGAAATACAGGGAGTGTGCCAAAGCGTGGAGAAATGCGGGAAAGAAGCATATGTTTCGATTTTATCACAAAAATGAAAAAAATTGTATAAAAATAAACAATAATCATAATTTTCAACATGCTTTATATTATATATAACCCATTATATATATACATAATCGGTACATATAATCAACTACTTATAATAGTAATAATAAAGTAATATCAATAATAATAAATAATAATAATAATAATAATATAGTAATAATAAAAATATTTTATAATAATAATAATGAAAATATAATAATAAAGTTA
>JAMLFT010001172.1:0-32660 GCA_026544285.1 Pachyrhizus erosus
ATATGTTGATGTTATTATCTCAATTAATTCAAATAAAAAATATACTAGTCTAACTATTTTGATTAATGTAGTCATATAATTTTATAAATTAAAAATAAGCATTATTTAAATTAAATATGAATATCTATATAATAATAAAAAATAATCTATGCATTATTAGTATAATTTTCTTTTACATTATCATTTAATAATAAATTTGTATATTAAAATTTATATCTATCGCAAGTTGTCAATATATGAGAAGACTTAAATATATTTTTGGTCTTTGATAAATAACTGAATTTTATTTTTGACTTTTAATATTTTTTTTTGAAATTTTTGATCATTGATAAATTTAAAATTATGTTTTTGGTCTATGATAAATAATTAAATTTTATTTTTGATTTATAATAATTTTTTAAATTTTTTTTATCATTGATAAATTTAAAATTTTATTTTTAGTCCTCACTATTAATAAATTAATGTTAAATATTGAATTATCCATTAATTCATTACTCCTTCGATTCTAAAATATTACATTCTAAAGTTTTTGCACATAAATTAAAAAAGTATAAAAATATTTATTATAAAATAATTTTACTAAAATATATATTTTTTTTTATTTTTAATCAATATATTATTAAATATTTTAAGATAAAAATATTTATTAATAAATAAAAGTGAAATAAATATTTTAATACTTTATTAAAAAATGAAAACATTATTCATTTTAAAACATTTTTATAAATGTTAAATTACAATCATTGTAAGATGAAATGAATAAATAAATAATTTTTTACTTTTTTATTAAATAATATAATACAAGAGTACTTGAAAACACACATCACTATTATCTTACAAAAATTTTAATGACTATCTACTAATGTAAAAATAATTATATTGTGAATCAATTAAAATTTATTATAAATATAATTTTAAAGATAATTATTATAAAATTTAACAAACTTATAAAAGTTTATGAATTAATGATAATATAAAAACAATTAATCTTAACATTATTCAAACTATACTTTCAAATTAGTCGTGATTAGCAAAATGACTAATATAAAACAGATTTAAATAATGTAAAAGCATAAGTTTTTTTTTACATATATATAAAAATGTGATAAAATAAAGATACATCCTCAATATTAACAGCACAACACTAATGGCATTTTGGGATTTTCAATAAAAACTTATTTAGAGTTAAATGTTTTTAAATCAATATGACACCCTCTTCCCAAAGAGGGGGGAGAATAAAATGTTGTGTAACATGATTAAATATTATATACATTACGTACATAAATATTGTACAAACTCTACCTTTTGATTATTTATACTAATTTCAGTGAAATTGCCTGACCCCGTCAAGTTGCGAGAGGTTACTGCTAAAGAAAATGGTAAATTAAGTGAATTTCAAGAAGAATTGATATATATGGCAGCAACTCTAAATGGGGATCATATTAAGAGTATATACCCCAACAACCTAACGAAGAACATATCTGTTTCAGAGGCAGTTAAATACTGTGAAGGTGCATTTGAAACATTTTTGAATGAGTGCGAGAAAGCAAAGCAAAGTAAAATTGATGGATTTGAAATTGTTCATTGTGCTAGACCCCATTCAACACCATAGTCCTAAAATTTCTTGCACAAGATGTTGTCTTGCATATTATGTGATGGATAGTTAAATATATTGTGTGAGGACTGAAGAGTACTTGTCTAAGGATTTGAGTTACGCAATGCAATTGAATAAATTGGAATTTTTAATTAGATATAATTTAGAAATACAATGTGTAAAAAGTATGTTTGTCTCGTCTACTTTTTAATGGCTAAACCTAGTTTCTCTTCGTAACTCCGTTCATCTTATAAAACATGTGTGGGTTTGTGATTTGGTGGGCTTACTCTTCTGTTTAGCTCTAATTGCTCTCTCTCATTTTCATACTATCCTTATTGATCTAACAATAATAGTAATATCACACGTTACAATAACAATAAAATAAATTATATTTTATATCTCTCTCTAAAATTAGTAATATATAAATTTAATTTTTTTAAAATTATATTATTTTTATTCTTCTAATTTTATAAAATATATATTTTATTCCTTTAAATTTGAAATGTATTATTTTTAGTTCTTAAAGTATTTTAGAAAGTATTTTATACAAGAAAAAAATGATTTAGATAATATTTAAAATAAAAAAAAATATTTTAAAATTAAAATGATCAAAATAATACAAAAAATTTTAGAATAATCAAAACTTCACACATTACTAATTTTACTAATTTTAGAGAGACCTAAAACAGAATTTGCCTATAATAATAATCACAAATAATACAATAATAACTATAGCATCAATATAATCATAATAATAACACCAATTATTTTAATAATAATAACAATAATAATAATAATAATAATAATTGTGCAGTTTAATAAAGAATTTTTATTTCATAAACTTATTTATTCACCACTTGCATATTTTTATAGCTTTCAAAAGTTCGTACATTATCAACTATTTAATTGAAATTACATGTTCCAAGTATGTAATCAAAGTCCAAACAGAAGCTAAAAAAAATTCTTCAAGCATTCTTCCTTATTCAATACAAATAACATCAATAGAGATTTGTCAAACATTTGCTCAATCTCATTGGAAGGACCTTCTTAAGTTGCTTCCAAAGATGCTTGGCGATGCTTCGAGTCATCACATAAACAGGGAATTGAATCATTGCAAATATAGTGACAGGAAAGAAAGCAGCACTATATATCAATGTTGAGGTCCAATTCTTCCATTCCAATCGAATGGTCAACAACATGGTTGCACTGAATGCTAACATTGTTGTCATTAATGATAGAAACAATAAAGTAAATCCTAAATTTAATTTTCGTGGGAGAGACTTGTGAAAATCCCACAATTCACATGGGGAAGTAAGGATAGAAAGGAAAACCACCACTGAAGCTAGTGAGGTAGCAAGTGCCACAACATCCATGATGGTGAAAAAGAGAAACACATCAGAATGAAGAAATACTGGAGTACCATTTTCAGTTCCACCTGGAATGGTGTAGGCTGCAGCAAATACAACTGTAGCAACTAGAATAGCAACAGTAGAGCATGATTGAGCTGTTTCCTTTAACCACTTTTGTGCCTCTTTAAGCATTCCATCATGCTCCATTTCTAACATATCCTCTGGTGTATGCCCATCTATGTCACAGTGCATGTTGTAGTGTTTAGGAATTAGTCTTCTCGTTTTCTGGACACACAATTAAATTAATTTATTTCTAAGTCATTACAATTAAACTAGTAATGAGATACTTAAGTAATAAATAATTAAAATTGTAAATTTGAATCTCATGGTCGTCATTGTCCCAAAGAACACACACAATAAATATGGATTAATATACTCACATGTTCCTTGTCATATCCTTAAGCAGAGAGAAAAAAAATATGAATATAAATATACCTATGGTTATATATGAATGAGATACTTTAAACTTTTGTCGGTATTTTGTCTGAGATGACATGAGAAGGAAGATTATTAAACTTGGAAAGATCAATATATGATGTTTATTTTATGTTAAACTCATAATTAATAGGGATAAAGCTAGGGATGGCTATGGGTGTAGAAGTGCGCGTAACAACTATATCCACTTTGCATGATGAAAATCCATTTTTTACCCGCATGTGAATCCGTGGGTACTTGATAACTATATGCAGATTTTTTTTTTTAAAATCCGTGAATATTTATGAATATTCATGAATATTTGAAAAAAAAATCAAATAAAGATTTTTAATCAATAAAAAAGAATTTATTATACCATAAAAATAAATACAAGTATTTTTACATCAAAAGACGAATATAAAAAATTAAAAAGTCATGTATAATGCACTTAAAATAGCATATTATAAAATTAATTTGTGTTTACATACAAGTAATGTTGGAGTAAATATAATATTTACAAATATATCACCAATTTAAAGACTTCAATTTATCTTGTGATCACAATGTATATAACATTTAAGGAAAATTTTATATAATTAATAAAATTATTAAAATACATAAGACTATTTTTTATATTTTAACGATTACAGGTGCTATAATATTCACTCTCACCTATTTAATATGTGGTAGAAAATATACCCGCAAGTAGTAAGTACCAATCAAAGATATTTATTAAAGGTCTGTTGTAGATTTTATTCACAGATATCCACTTGTGCAAATTTTTTTGTTATCTTTAAATAGAGCCAAGTAATGAAAAATGATATCATTTACATATTTTTTTTATATTTTTTTTTATAATAAAAATAAAAACTATATAATTATGGTGATTAAACAACAAAAACATAAACTCTAATTCATTTTCTTTGTACTTATTTTCCCAATAAAATAAATGTTATAAAGGTGTAGAAATATTGTACAAACAAAAATCACTCAACAAAAATAGTAAATTGTTAATAATATATTATTTTGAGAACTCTTTTAACTTATGTTTTTTATTAGGTCACACATATATATTAGTTCTACATCTCTTAACTATTATATACAGATGAGACATTTTTTTTTCAATAAATCGTGAGACATATTCTAATACTAAATAAATTATTTAAAGAAATATGTTGATATCATGTTTCAAATAAAATCACACAGAAAAAATTATGAGCAATTAGATAGACGTATGTGCATGCATACAAATTAATAATATTCTATGTACTTTTCAACTAAGGGTATTCTATATTTTTATTTGTTTATGCATTTTTTTTCTTTATAAAATTTAGAGTTTAAGATTGAACTAGATTTAGACTTCATATTATTCAATTAGTCAATTAATAAAATTATTTTAAATTCTATTAATTGTCTTTTAGAGCTAAGAAAGCAAAAGACGGGATGAGTTTTTCAATTAGGCATGTCCTTGTTGTTCTTTTGTTTTCAAATTTCTTATTATACACTTCTTCTTTTGCTGCTTCTGATTTTTTTTTTTATTATGTCCTTTAACAAATTCAACGTGAATCGATTAAAATATTATATTTCAATTTTTTTAGTTCTAGTTAAATCTATACTAACTAAAATACTATAAAATATTTATTTTCTAAAAATATTTTATATAATAACTAAAAACCAAATTCATAAATTATTTTTTATTTTAAAAATAAATATAAAACTATTTTAAAATTTAGTTAAAAATTATTTTATCAAATATATTTTATTTTAAAAATTACATTTAAAAATAAAAAATTCAAAAATTCACAACCATCTTAAACAAATCCTAAACTAATAGGTCTAACTTCTATGTTTGTTCAAAATAAACTCAACTCACTCTTTCTATGGTCATCTTTATTTATTTTTTTTCATAAAATTCTAATATTATTTTGATAATTTAGCAATTTTATCTAAATTATTTAATTATACATGTATATAATTAAGGATTTTTTATCTTCCAAAAAAAAAAAACTGTGTCAAAGTGTATATAGTGAGTCTTAAAGGGTTAATTAACTACTTACATCATACCAACGCAATTCATCTTGCAATTGGAATGCCACTCCAGCTAAGTGTTCCCCTTTGTAGTAATCCATCCTTGCAACTTCATGCAAGATAGTACGACCTTTGTCTGAGATTTGACCAACCAATGATTTAATTGCACCTTTTCTCTGTATGATTCGAACAATTTTCTTTTGGCGATACTTAACAGCCCTGTGAATAGGGTACATTAAAAACATAAGTATGAAAATGACTCAAAGGAAACATATTAATACATACAACTATATTAATTAGGAACACAAAAAAATGTCATATGTTATTAACTATTAGACCTTGAGTTTATCTTTGTAAATAAATTTTTTGTTTAAGAAAATTATATATATATATCTTAAAGATCTATAATAAAATATGATGCATCATACTAAATTTTGTTGATATAAAATATTATCAATACATTATTATTAGTATAATGCATCATAGATTTTCTTTTTATAGTTGATAGCACTCTAGTACATGACAAATTTCTTTTATAATGTTATACATTTTTTATGTTAAAAAGTTAAGGAAAAAAATAAAAAGGCTAGCACTTTGATGAATTCTTACATGGTCAAAATGTTCTGCTTATTCTTAGTGACATGAAAAATAGCCTCGGGATTCACATCAAGGATTTTTTCAACAATTTCGACAATTCCAGTTTTAGTTGCTATTAGTAATGCTGTGCGTTCAGGAGGTTCTTCATCGGTCTTACGCCTCTCTTCCCTTTTTTGTGCACTTATCCTTCTCCTTTTGGCCACACTGATAGGATCACGTGGCATTGTAATCATTGTTGTCCTTTTATACTCATTATGGGATATCTGCCATGATAAGTCATATTGCACTAAAATATTTGTCAAACATTGAGCTAACTCATGCTTTTTCTTTTCCTTCCATATTTGACCAATCCCTTCAAACTCTGAAATATAGATCAAGCAAAAACATTGTCATACAGAAATAATTGCTAGAATATAACTCATTAGAAAAGGGTTCTAGATATTAATAAATAATTTCAATGTTAGTTCCTAACAATAAAAATATTAATACTAACTATTTTAATGTTGATATTGTTCAAAAATGGAGAAATAATCTTAGTTGATGCGTTTATTATATGTAACTTAGTTTATCCGAGCTTTTTATGTTTGAGTACGGTATTTTCTTGTGTAAGTAATCTTTATGTGCATATATCTCTACATTCAAGAATTTGTAAGGGTTAGAGTTTTAAGAATTTTTTATGCATAAGTCCATTGTATCAAATGTGACATGAGCTTCTATAAATATAAATGTATGACTGTATTTGTAGGCAAGCTAAAATATCAATTGATCGAAAAGTTTCTTTAAAATGATTTAGCACTATCCCTTCTCTATGTCTTGTATTTCCTTCAAAGTGATATCAATAATCTAGTTTAAACCTTGAATTTAGTGAAAATATTTAACTCCTTCATTCTATTCTTAAATTCATAAAATAATCGTGACAAGTGATGTTTAAAGAAATTATTGGTATCCATGAACAAGAGATGGTAAAGAATTTAATGAACCCTAAATAATGGGTGCTTATATGGATCAATATGCTTTACTACCTCCCATGTGATTTGGGCCATATATTTGGCAAATTTGTGGGCTAGGAATTAGAAAATTGGCACCATTATTTAAGCTAGCAATGTAGTTGAAGGTTTGAAGTGATTTCCAACTAATCATAATTATCATATGAAACATTCAAGATATAATCAACAAGTCAAAGATGTAATAAGATTATCAACTTAATGACTATTTTACAAGCTATTTTAACTTGACGAATAAGGAGATAATCAATTAATTCACTATGATACACTTTTTTTATTTTAATCCCTAATAAAATTGTTATCAATTTTGTTCTTTAATATATTTTATTTCAATTTTAATCTTCATCCTTATTGGGGTGACGACATAGTTAATAAATTAATGTTGAAAAATAAATATGATGTTTTAAATAATAAAAATAAAAATAAAAATCTTTTAATATTAAAAGCATTTACATGAAAAGTTTATAATTTTATATGAATCAAAATAGTAAAATCAAGAACAAAAATCGAAAGAAAACAAGAGTTGAAATACCAATAAGATTTTTTTGTCTAAGACTATAATCGAAAGAGGTGTTTTATGGGGACTAAAATGTTAATTTATCTTTAATGATTATTGTCTATTAGGTTGGACCAAGTCTTAGATGTGCATGGATAGTCAAACCCAAAAAGGAAAGTAATGCATAATGGAGACAAATGCATGTCTACTAAATTCAAGGAGACTAAGCAATGATGGAGCATGGTTGTGTAAATTATGCAGTGCCATAAAGTGTGTGAATCTAGAATGGGAAAGGAACAAAATTGTGGCTGGGATGAGGTAAGGTGGTCTAGGTATTGACGTGGGTGAGTTGTCAAACAATGTAGGCCTCAATGATAACTAATTATTTCTCTTTTAAAAAATTTAGCACAATAATTTTATTACATGGACAAAATTAAATGTTTACATATATTTTTATTCCTTTAATTTATTGGCTTTTATGAAATTATTTTTATTTATGATTATAAATAAAGTTTAATTATCTTTTTAATCTCTAGTTGCAATAATATTTTTTAATTTCTATAATTTAAAATATTCTATTATTTCAATTCATATGATTGTAATTTTTTAATATATTATTTTTTTAAATTAATATATATTTTTAATATATATTATTGTCTAAAATTAATTATATATATATTTTTAAATTATTTCAAAATTAAAATTATCTAAATTATTTGATAATTTTTCACTATTAGATTTAATTTTGTATTGATTTTAAAGAATATATATATCATTATATTAGATAATTTTAAATCGTGAAGATAAAAAAAAATTATAATTATAATTATAGAGACGAAAATAAAATATTTTAAATTATAAGAATTAAAAAGAAGTTATTGTAACTATAAGAAGAAAAATAATAATTAAACCTATAAATAAAAATATAAATTCTTTACAACTTAATTTTTTATTTACTTTATATATCTCTTTGTATTTTCTTCATTTAGTATGAAGTTATCCATCATATCTATTTTTCCTACCCTTCTATTCTCATTCACGTCATTCTTTTTTTTCTTAAGATTAATGCATCACAAAGGATATAAAAAGTATTTTGATAAAGAATTTGTGATCTCAACTATTTCTACACTTTCCAATTATCTCCCACTTATTACAAGTTAAAGGTGACAATAAGTAATGGTGATTTATTATTATTATGGATATTGTTTTATTTGTCTGTTATTTATTTTTAACAATTTTTTTAACTAGTCTAAAATTTAAGACACAATTGTTGACATGAATTTAGCTTGTTTAAAACAAAGGATTTGTTTACATTTAAAAGTAAGGAATATAAAACTACATGATGGGAAATAGGAAATGAAAAACATAAAATAGAATCAAATAAATAATGATCCATTTCAGATATATTGAATATTAACAAAGCTAGTACAAAAACTTATCTAATTTGCACCTTTTGCAAAGTGCTTCCAAAATTTGTAGTTGATCTTTGAAATAACTGCAATTTGTAAATTTCTTGTAACGTTATATACACACACATGTTATTTAAAATCATTTAAGAAAACAAAATAATTTTTACATAAGTACCTGATTTGGGGAGTTTCCCTTCATTCATTTTACCATATTCTAAGTCTTTTCCATGTTTAAACAATTGTAAGTTTTTATCATCTTCAATTTCAAATTCATCATCAGGAAGCACTGTCACCCAAATCATAACCAATCAACATCAATCTTAAACATAAAGCGTGAAACAGTTGTGTGAAATATTGCAACATAAGAAAAATAGAAAACCTTATTTATTAGATGTGAATTGAATTAAAATTTGAGTGAAAGCTATGGATTTGAGTAACTACATTTAACTATAATAAATGTTAAATATAGATATAGAGAAAGTACAAAGGTATATTAGCATTAGATTTCTTGCAGGTGACAACCGATCATCATTGTCTCAAGAGAGTTCAACGAAGGACCTTCATAACACCCAATGTCCCTTAGGTATGTGATCCTCTCCATCTTGGGCTTATCAAGAACAAATGATTTTTTTTGGTTCTTGCTTTGTTGATCTTGGGTCAATCCTATTCTTATCCACCTATAGACCATGTTCCACCATACTCACTTACATTTTTCAATCATGGAGGATACTAAGAAACAAGTTTCTTCATCACTAGGACAATGATGCTTCTCCTAACCAATCACAATGGCACTAAAAAAGTTAAGTCTTTCTCTACAAAATTTTACACCAAATTGAAGAAGGCCACTTACTTACTCAACACCATTGTCAAATTAGTTTTTGCTGCTTTCCTTCATGATTTGCGTGAACTTCACATAGGCTCGTCTAGTCCAACCTTGGTAGTTTCCTAAATGCTCACCTCTTTCTTTTGTCTTATGGCCTTGATCTTTTAGCACTCAAAATGCTTTCTTAAGACCAACATCCTACTTAGTCATGGCCTTTACCTCTTGTAGCTTAAGATCTGCCTCTTAGTTATGATTACTTTTTATTTGTCTCTTAAAAACACCTTAACTGGCATACCTACCATCACAGTCCACATCAATCAAGGCATCCCTATTTTTCTATGGTACAACCTTCTTAGACACACCTTTAGTGCTTCCCATTCATAGGCCTTAAGGCGATGACAAAGTTTACCATCCTAATAGCCTTCCCCACCATAAGCATTTTGAATGGAATTGTGAGAGGCAAACCATAAGATATTGTAATACTTCTACAAATTTGGAGAATTGCAACCTGAGACCCATCTCAATAAACTAAATTTTATACATAGGGAGAAAGTGACTGATAAATTCACATTTGATGATTTTTTTTTACATATTTTTTGTAAGGAAAACAAAAGAAAAAGTGAAATTAACTTGGAAACCTTAGAAAATTTGAAATGAAATAGTACAAATTTTGTTTTGCACCTAGACACATATAAATGTTAATTTTAGTTAATATTTTTTATAGAGAAATAACAAATTTTGAAAATTTTGGTCTCAGCATTTAAAATGCCTAAAACAATGCTTAGCAATACAGCTTTGCCAAGCATTCTACATTCTTAAGTTCAACACTTAAAGTTGGAATATGCAAAAAGATGTTGAGTTAAACATTCTAATATAGAGAACATGTATCTTATCAATGCTAAAGGAGGAAAAACGTTGGTTTAAACATTTGTATTCTTGATAGCACTTCTATCACCAACATTTAAAACATTGTGGTCACGCTTAAAATACGATTCTTCAAATTCGGTACACTATCCTAGGATATAAAGCATTGACTCTCAATGCTAAGTGATAGCAAGAAAATTTTTCGATGTTGCAACGGGGGCTGAGAATGTTGGGTGTGATTTTTATGCTTTACCAAGTCTCAAAGTTGAATAATAAAAGTAGGTCAAAGGCAAAGGGCAATAACTTACCAGGTCTACAAAATCAATAACCTCCCCTTTAAATACACTTCGGATCAATTATTTATAAATTAGTAGGATAGATAACACTCCTCAATAAGATAACCTATATTAAATTTATAAATAAAGAAGACTCAAATCTTTTTCTGATAATATAGGTGGATCATCAATCATAACAACCTATATATGATTTTGAAGAAATACAAACTTTTTTTTCTCATTTACAAACTACATAGAGAAAAATTTATGTAAAATACGTCATGATTAGTGTTTAGGAATAAAAAATTCTTTGAAAGAAAAAAGTGAGCACACAAAGAATAAAAAAGAAATAGAGGAGTTTAATAAACTAGTTTAAATCACAAAATTGTAAGGGAAATTAAGGTAAATAACAAGCTCTAAGAGGAAGATCTAGATAGTTTTCCTAGAAACCAAACGTTGTTGTAATTATGAGTTTCAAATAATTAAAAGGGTTTGGGTTATGTGCACCCACCCAAAAGGAATGTGCGTAGTAGTTTTAGTGCACAAAGGCAAGACCAAACCACTTCATCCCAATATGCCAAACAAGAATCCATTACCTAAGTTGTGGAAATAACATCACATGAACCCAATCAATCTTGGCACAACTCAAAAGGACAACAACACCAACGACACTCCTTAGTCAAAATAAAGCTCGCGAGACCTCGATAAGAGAGCACATCATAACAATCTTATTAGGATAGTTGTTTTATGCACCCAACAAATTGTTTTCTGTACTTTTTTATATTTCGAAAATACTAATCCAAAACGTAAACTATATCTCGAATTAATATTTTTAAAAAATAAAATGTGTCACCAATGTAAAATGTAAAAAAAGATGTAGAAAGCTACTGCCCAATGTCAGACATAATATAAAGACTAAGCAAGTTAGAACTTTGCTTCCAAACGAGCTATTGACTTTGGAGGCTATTATTTTGGATTGATTCATAGTCCACAATGGCCCAAAAACACGAAAGCACTACAAGTTAACAGCCAGAAAAGTTCAATAACCCTTTTGTGAGACCCACGCACACATGGGATAATAGAATCCCATTAAAATCACATAAACACGGATGAGAATAGTTTAATAGTAAGATTACAAATATCATTCTAAAATAATTGGGATTTGCATTATGTACAATAATAGTAACAAATGCAATATTAAAGTAAAATCCTAAGCCCAATATGCATTATTTTTTCTACTTGACTCGGGTTCTCACTAATTTAAGCGTCAAAATCCTTGCACGAAATGCCTCACCATCACGAGCTTAAGGTAGCTCAGCTAAAAACCATCATAACGGGTAGTGTATAAATGGTATAATCCTAACCCTCTTGAGTTCGTGAAAAACTAATAGCTAAGAATTCAATTGAATTTTTGGCTGAAAGTTATAAATTTGAGTAACTATATTATTATCTACTATAAAGGTTAAAAATAGCTGAAGATACAGAAAGTACAGAGATATATGGCGCTCTTCACAAGTCCCATGCGAGTATGGCTTCGAAAAACCTGTGGCATTTTGGAAAGTAGTTGAAGACATGTTAATTCCTTCTCATCCTTTTCCATAGCAAGTTCCCTATACATTCTTACTAGCCAAATTGCAACATCTGCACGAAAAATTACTTGGTGTTCAACAATCATCGACTTTGAAGCACAACATAAAAAACAAAATAAGGTAGCTAGTTTACTAATCGATAAAGACCTTGATACATTTCAAGATTTATGGCTTCAAATTTTATATTGCTTATTACTTTTGTTTTTCAATTTCCAAAAGGAAAACATCCTCCTTTTTAATTAAAAAAGGAAATTATCTTTTAACATATGATACACTCAGGTAATAATAGTTTTTAACATGTATGAATCTTGATATGAATCTCTCTGTACATGATGGATAAGTTTGTTCTAGAATTGAGTAAACAGGTTAAAATCAGCCGTCATTTAAGTTTACTTGTCTAGTTCGTAAATTAAATAGGCTACATTTTTTTAGTATGCGCTCATCCACATTATCCGTAGTAAATTATCAAGTTTGTAGGCCGTATTAAGAATTTTTTTTAAAATATTAAAATTTAAACTAAATATAAAATATATTTTTAATTAAAATAAATTCTCAATTATTACACTACGTTCACAATATATCTAAATAAAAATATAAACCATACAACCAACCATATAAAGTATTTATATTCAAAAATTTATCAAGTCTAAACTTAAATATGTAAATACAAATTTAAAATTATGAAACATCAAAATTACAAATGTCTATGGATAAGTCCGCAAAGTTTGCATGTAAGTTTATTTAGTCCGCAGCTTAAACAAAACGAGTAAATAATTCTCATTTTAAATGAACTTCAAATTTTAAAGTTTATACTTACACGGATTACAAACCAACTTATAAACTTTTACCTATTTATTCATCTCTAGTTCATTATACAAAAATCAAATTACATGACACTATCTATTAGGATTAGTTTAATGATAAGTAAGACATAAATCAAATTTTAAATAAACTTTTTTACTTTAAATAAAAATAACTATATGTTAAATTTGTTTGTTAATACATGTGATTTTTTTTTATTTTATAAAATTAATAATAAATAATTTTTTATTGACGAATCTAAAATTTAGAACTATTCATTAAACTTGTAATTATGGAGAATTTCTCTCACAAAATTATTACAATTAAAGTATTCACCATGACACAACAACTTTAGTTTAAAATTTAAAAGAAAAAAATCATAAACAATTTTATAAAAATTGGAAACTGAAGGCGTTGACTACAAAACCTTCAATTGTAGTGACAGCTTATCATCATGATTTTTGTATTCACAAATGTACCCAAAAGGTAAAAAGAAAAACATACCAAAATGTTGTCCCATGATACTGGCATGAAGAGCAGAATAGCTGTCAGATCGATGCAAATGTTTTAGAAAACCTTCCTTATTTTGCGTGTCTACACGTTTGGCCATCTGCTTGAGCATCTTTAGCTTTCCATGCATTGCAGACATGAACAAAGGGGTTTCACCTCGGTGGTTTCTGAGCTCTATTAATGGCCTTTTTTCCTCTAGTGTTTGTGGTTGCAACTCATCTTCAATCTCAAACACAACATCTGCCATTTTCACCTTTTTACAAAACACAATCTCATGCAAAATTGTGTTCCCTTCACAATTTTTCTTGCACAAAGCTTGCAACCTCTCTTCTTTAGGTAAAATTTCTATTAATTCTCTTAGGAGTTGAGTGTTGTTCGAGCGAGTTGCAACGTGGATGGCGTTGTTATCAAACAGATCAAATTGCTTTAGAATGTTTTCCTTGTCATCCTTCATTATTTTCTTGAACTCTTCCCATCGATTAGCCATGGCTGCTTTTTGAGCCAATTTGATTTTCTCACAAAATAATGGAATTTCTTCCATTTCTTTTCTTTCTATTTCCTTTCTTTCTCTCCCCTCCGTTTCACTCATTCTTTAGCACTCACTGAGCATATAAGTTCACTCACTCTAATGCGCAGATATCTATATATGCACTTTGTAATTGAGTTGCCATTACTTATAAGAGAGTATTTTTCTTACAAGAGAGTGGGAGAGTATCTGATAATTCTATCATACGTAATATATATAGATACCTATCGTAATTAAGTGAGAATTTTTTTATATTATGAGAAATGAGGATTTTGAATTTGGTTTATATAATGTATACATGAAAGATTAAGATTACGAATTAATTAATAGTCATAAATATTTTAAAAATAATTTGTATTTTTAATTTTAATAATTTAAATATGATTTAATTTTAATTTTAATTTTAATCAATTAAAAAATAATTATCATTTTTCACTACAAAAGTTCTTATTCACATACACTCTTATGATGAAAAATGAAATGTCCACATTTGAATTATATAATTATGTATAAATAATTAAGAATAAAAATTAATTAATAATCAAATCATCACTTAAAAAAACTTATGTATATTTATTTTAATCTTGACTCTTTAAATATAATATAATGATTTATATTTATTTAATTCTCATTTTTCATACCAAAATAATTCTCATTTAATATATAATATATATAAAAGGGATCAAGTTATTATTATTTTTTATTTTTATCATTTATTTATTTTAAAATATATTGATTATAATAAATATCTAATTTTAAAAAATGAATGATTAGAAAAAAGTAATTTTTTTATATATTTTAATAGTTGATTTAAATGTTTTTACTTAATAGATTCAGTTTGTAAATTTGTAGAAACTTTTAAAATGATTTGATACTATAGCAATTAAATTCAATTTAACATCCACATATATTTTTTTAGCATATGCATAAATATCTTATAAGATTATCTAATTACAAACTTTGAATTCATAAAAAATTTAATTTTTTTAAAAAAATTAAAATGATTTGATACTATATCAATTAAATTCAATTTAACATATACATATATTTCTTTTTAGCATATGAGCAAATATCAATTATAAAATATGAGAATCAAATTATATTTATGTAACTTTACCAATTATTATATTGTTTAATAATTTTATATAAAATATTAATTATCTCAGTCTAATTGTTAATTAATACTTTATTATATATTTGAGGGAGTTTATTGTTTTTTTTTTATGTTTAAAAAATATCCTGACTTATCAGGAGAGTCGCAGACTTTAGGAATATTTATTTTATTTGAATTGTTGTTTTCTTATTTCTGCTGGTTTTCATTTACGTGGGTCTGTTACCATTAGCCTTCATTTACGCTAAGTGGGTTACTTTTAGTTATCGTGCAAACATGTATTGATTAGCTATTTAAGTCAAAACTAATATTAATAAAATCAAGTCATTTTTGCATTCTAGTTTGTCATGCTTTTGCTTGTAAAGTCATTTCTGATACAAGTTCTCAATGTAAAATTTTGTAAAATATTAATAATAATAAAAAATTATTAAATGATTTATATTTTTATATTTTAAAATATATATACTACATTTATTTTGATTTATATAAATAAAATATCAAATAATTTTAAATTAATATAAATTTTTGTATATATAATCTATGTAATAATAACTCTCATAAATTTTAAATAATATTATCTAATTAAAATTATTAAATAATATAATAATTATAAGAGTTATATAAAAATAAGAATAATAAATTTGAAGTATTAGATTTTATTTTAAATGATTAAAATTAAAACATATTAAAATAATCACATAATATTAAATCTTAATAATCTATATATCTCACTTACATATAAAAATAACCTTTGAATTATATATATTTCTCTTCTCTACATGAGCGCATATATATATATATATATATAATTAATTTTTTAAATAAAGTTTACATTTTTAATAGTTTTAGTTATTCATTACACAAAATTTTAGGTTCACAAAAAATAAGCAAATGATAATTTATTTCACTTTTAGATAGATTGGAGTAGAAATAGAAAATATATATATATATATATATAATATAACAATAGACAAAGAACAAAAAGATAAAAGAAATAAATAAAAAAGTAGAAAAAAATATAATCAATTAAATTTAATTATATTTTTAGTTTTTCAGACTAGGAAGTTAATTTTTAAATTTTTAAAATAAAAATTTATATTTTTTAATTCTTTAATTTTAAAAAAATATATTATTTTAGTTTCTCAACAATAATTTTAAAAAGTTAACATTCTTCAATCTTTTAACTTCTGATGGAGAGTTTAAAAAATATAATTTTTTATTTGAGAAATTAAAAAAATTCTAATTTGAAGAATATAATTAAGCCATTAATTAATTGTCCACTTCTACCTTTCACCTCCATTTCTTTCCAATTTCCAGCCAGGCGTTGGTTTAGGAATTTGCATGTATGCAACGGTGCACTGCTTTCAAAGTATGTGAAATCATAAAAACGATATTCAAGTACCTGTTAATAGCACTCGGTGTCTCCATATTTTTTCTAAAATAAAAATAATTGTTTATAGTTTTCAACTAACACTTGAATTTACAATACTATCATTTTCTATATGATAATTTTTTCTACTTATTTTCTTCTTTAATATTTTACTATTTATTTTAATAAACATTTCCTTTTAATTTTGTATTAGATATGAGGATATTTTAAATTTCCTTTTACTTTGATAAATTTCCTTTTATCCTCATGTTAAATTTATTTCAATCTTTCTAATATGATCTCCATTATTTATCTCATTTATATAAAATATTTAAAATTTAAATTAAAAAACAATTGAAAAAAATAATTGATACTATTTCAAACTTCTAAATAAACAAATAAATGGAAAACAAAATTTTCTTGAGTAGACAAATAGAAAAAAGCAAAAAAATAAAAAATTATAAACAAAACACAAGGTTACTTGCCTCTTCACATACACGGAAGATATTTCTTTTTTTTAGTAATCATTTTAGGGATCGAAATAAATTAGATGATAAGTGATTAAGGTTTAAGGATACGAATATGACCAAAACTTTCATCAAACTCTTGCCACCGCCTTGGTTGGCTTCTTCACTAACTTGAATGCATCAAATATTGATTCCTTTGGTTGAACTTCGGCATTTTGGAAGCTGTGTTCTGCATGATGTGAAGACTTCCTTAATATATCCAAAAGCGATACATTTGACTCTTGAAATGCAGAATTCAAGGTGGTGTTTTTATTCTGTGTATTTCTTTGGAACTTGGCAGAAACCGCTTTTGGTGGTTGACTCTCCATTTGAATCTGTTAGTTTATCAGGAAAAACACATTACCGACATTGGCAAATTATCGAATCATGAAGCCTGAAGTAATGGCAACAATTTTTCAAAAAGCACAAAAAGTTTATGGTATGCTGTGCTAGCTTTATGATTCCAGATAGTCGTTACCGTATCTGAAAAATCCTCTGACATCAATATTGAATTCCTGCTGTTGCTATCATCTCGCCCAAATATAAATGATCGGACCTTGCTTGATCCCTGCTTTCGAGAAGTTGGCATAAAACGATCTGAAGCCCGGCCGACAAAAGATGACTGCAATATTTACAATACAATAAAAGAACTAAGCAATGACACCTTATATATATCTGAAGATACTTATGAAAAGACGTTCATGTGATTCAAGTATATCGTTGAAAATGTTCAGATAAGTATCTAAACATAGAGTCTGACTCGTGGCAAATTTTTTTGCAGTTTTGCTTGGTAAAGTTGCATTTAACTAGTAAAATAGCTTCATTTGTTCCACACCTAGCAGTTTAAGCTAACCAACCTTTGATGATACTTTTATGTTCTGTCCAATACTTGGCATAGCAAAGATTGCTGCTGCATAAATTAATGACAGAAACCATTAGTATTCTCACAACGTAGAAGTATGATTACAGTGCATAGGCTTTGCTCACTGTAATGTGGTGAAAGTGCAGTTAATAGATCTTACAAGTAGTTTTTCCTTTTCTCTTGGTATCGGGAACATTTAATTTCTTTATGAGACTGAAAACTTCCCTGCTGCTTTCGTCCTCAGCGGGTGAAAAGAATTCAGCTTTCTCTTTCTGTTGTACATTACAATATTAGATCAGTTTCTATTTGATTACATGAGCATCTCAGTACACGCAGATGGAAATGCAATGAACGTCAGTGAAAATGTGATATTAAGCTTTAGCAGACATTTATAAAAGAGATAATAAACTTCAGTACACAATTATTAAGGTTACTGAGAAGTGAGAACTCACAGTTTTATAATAGAGGCATTGTTTAGCTAGTTTCTCCTCAGTTTCTTCATCATCAGATGATACATATTTATCATCTTTATCTGAAAACATCTGCGGAATCATCTGCTTCACCTTTTTCAGAGTGGTCTTCAGAGTTTCTGATGGAGCAGTGTATTCTTCAGCTTGATCATCATTTTCAGTCTCTCTACTTTCCTCATCTTCCTCAATTGATTGTTTTTCATTCAATTTTGAACCACAATTAAGTTTCTGGAGTAGAATATCGACTCCAGCTGCATCCTGTTGCTCAAGCCACTGCTGGTGGAGTTGGTCACGCTTTTCTATATCATTTGGCTTTTCTTCATATCGAGATGCAATCATATCACTAAGTTCCTCAATATCATCGTCATCTTCACCTTCTTCATTATCTTGAAAACGCTGTAGATCATTGTCACTGTCAGCTTCCTCTTCTGCTTCTTCGTCAACAAAAGCCCTAACAGGGTCACCAATTGGTGGTAAAGTCGAGTCAACTGATCCATGAACACGTGGATCCATGTTCTCCTTGTCATTGTCCTCCTCCTCCTCATCAGAAGAGCTGGAAAAGAAGCAATTGTCATTTTATTTTTATTTTTAGAACAGGGAGAAGCAAAAGTAACCACTAACTAATCCTTTACCATAGCAAAATTAAAAAGCCATGATTTGTCAAAGAAAAGGATCCGCAGGTCATCATTACATATCAATTAGCAGCTTTCATGTCATAACAAGAGTTTGCAAACATAAGAACACCGCATTGTTATTTGACTTATTTCTATATAATTGTTTTGAACACAACACAACCAGACAGTTAAGTTCATCTCAGCGAAAGAATGCTGCTAGTTTCAGAGTGGTATCGGCAACATTGTCACATGTGGTGATAATAGGCAATGGACTATTGAAATTGAACATGATGAATTGTCAATAAAATCAATATGTAGAAAAATAAATGAAAATTTCAAACACTTACACATCATCATCAGGAGGAGCAGAATCAAGTTTCAAGTTCATTGAAAGCATCGATGGGGTAAACACTTCTTCTGAAGGGTTGTTAGACTTCTCATTTACAGCCTTGTCTTTAGTATCACTTCTTTCAAAATCAGAGAAGAGCTCCTAGAAATTACAGACAGACAAACAATTAGTATACAAAATTTATGGTTAAGGCAAGCATCTTGGCAAATGGCTGATGGAAAACCTGAGTATCACCAATAGGAGCTCGAAATGCCTGCTCAGATTGTGAATCCTTAGCCTGAAACTCAACACAAACAGTGATTTAAATTACAATGACATATCAACATGAGGGAAACACACATCCAAATAAAGTAACTAAATAATTTGAACTAAGAAACACAATCATGTTGAATAAATAACATGCCCTGTCTAGAAGTTAAAACGTTACAAATTATACACTTTTATTGAATTTA
Source organism: Pachyrhizus erosus (assembly GCA_026544285.1). NCBI lineage: Eukaryota > Viridiplantae > Streptophyta > Magnoliopsida > Fabales > Fabaceae > Pachyrhizus > Pachyrhizus erosus. The sequence goes on from JAMLFT010001172.1 coordinate 20,073, forward strand.
TAAAATCAATAATAAAAAAGATAGTTATAGCAGAAACAAATACCACACTCCAAGCACATCACCAAAACTTTTTTAGTGTGCAATGGCAACAAATTTTGAACCTACAACTTTGTGCAAGCTAACCAAACCCCACTACTAGACCTATTCTAATAGGTGACTGGACGAAAACTAATACATTATATTTTTCTGCTATTTTGAGCTGAAGAAAATACCTGACGGCATCGTATAATCAAAGTGCAATATTACCTCCCAATAAAATGCACAATTTGACTTACCATGGGAGAAGAAATGCTTTCAGAGTTGGAATTGGCTGCAGCATCAATAGATTCACCAATATCTGAATCACTCTTGGCTGTTTCAGGGCTAGTAGCTAGCGTTTCTTCCGGTTCAGCCTTTTCTACATTATCTCTAGATCTGCAAACCAAGTACATGTGTGTTTTCTAAAGTTTAAAAAGAGCAACAAAAAAAAGAAAAGAAGCGTACTAAGCAAAATCTTAACCCAATACACCTACTTCTTTAAAATCTCAATTTTTCTCTGCCGAATCTTCTCCAATATCGAAGAAATTGGCTTCTGAACCAGAGGAGCAGGTTTAAAAGCGGCATCTCTAGATTCTATTCAAAATACGGTGAACTATTAAGGTTAAAGAAACTCGAAACAAGTCTGGATCGAACATCGAGTAGAGGTTCAAAAAATATCCATACCTCGAAGAAGCCTCTGAGATTCCGCTCGAAGCTGTTTCAGAGTTTCTCGTCTTTCCTGTTAGACCACAGAATCTACAAATTAGTAAATCCAAAACTTAGAGCATCATAATTCAAACCGATTTAACAGAATTTGCTTATGGAGTTATGCACCTTCTCGGCCTTTCTCTTGTTTGTGGTAGATTCTTTAGGCTTCTTCTCGCTGACGACACCGTCGTCGATTTTCTTCTTCTTTTTGTTCTTCTCTGGTAATTCATCTAAACTATGTCGTTTCCTCTCTACTTCGTCGGTATTCAAATTCCTGACTCCCTCGCTGGCGATCAGATCCCCAACTTGTTCACTGTCCTCGGGAACCTTCCCGTGTTCCTCACCCACAGAATCAAAATCCAGAACCCTCTTCGCACCCAAACCATCGTCGTCGACGGTTACACCTTTCGGAGAGTGAGGCTGAGAGCTTGGGCTCACAGCTTCAAGTCCGGGCCCGGATTCCTCGTTTGACTCAGTCAATTGTTCTTTGCCGTTTCCTGATTCAGTAAAATTGGGAGGAGAGGTAGGAGGGTGAGAAGGTTCGGGAGCCCTGGCTGCTTTCTTCAAACGCTTCAGCATGCGTTTGTGGACGGGAGAAGAAGGCATAAACTCGAAGTCGTCGTCGCTCTCCATGGCTGATTATGATTTGTGTTAGGGTTTGATTGAAACCAACGCCGCTAGCCTCGGCAAATAAGAATGGATCTTTCAATCTTTCTAACCTAAAGAAATGGTGGCAAATGCTTTTGAAATTGGGGTTAACGCGCCAAGGGATATCGCTTTTGTAAATCTTTTTTTTATTTTATAGTTAAAATATTAAGTAGGTCCTTCAAGAAATCTTTTTAAATAAGATCCTAAATTAAAAAAAATAAAAAAAATATATATACATATTTAGGTTCTAAATTGAAAAGTAGGTCTTTATTGTTAGTGTTTTTTTAAAAAATTGGATACAATAAGAAAGATAAAAAAAACATAAAAATTAGTTTATTTATGATAAATGAAAGTGTTAAAAAAATTTATTTCGTTTAAATTAACTTTACCTAATTTCAAACACATACAAGCTAAGTAATTTAATATAAAAATCAAATTAAACCACAAGACTGGTCCAATAATGAAACTTAAAAGTAAATTTTAAGGAAGTTTTTTTATTTTAATTGAGAAAGTTAATATATATGTGATCTTTTGAACACATGTGTGATTTTTTGTTTTATAAAAATTAATAATAAAATTTTATTTATCGATAAATCTAAAACTCGATTATTAATATAAGTAACGAGTAACTATTGCACAAATTATATATTAGATTGTCCGGTATGTTTTTAAATAAATAAACAGATCCCTACAACATGACAAGCTTTTTTTCTAAGAAAAATCCAAATTATACATATCATTCATGGACAAACTTGTTTCTCAATTCTCGCACAATACACATTTAAAGCAAAAGAATAATAATAATGTATATCTGAATTATTTTCTACAATAAATATCTTATTAACATTCATTGTATCTTTCTATCTCTTTTTATCATCCCATACCACTTATTATACGTATCTTTCTATCACTTCATAAGATAAGAATATGAAAAAAACTATAGTGTACATAAAACATTTTTTAAAGCAAAACCAAACCAATTAATCAAACATCCTAAGATTTGCACATTCAAATGATATAAAGCACCCAAAACAAAACACAATTCACTTTCCCAGATCAGTTTTAACGTCCGTTTGGAGATTTTTTATTGACTTAGGTTCCAAACGAACATTTGTTGCCAAATCTCCATGAAAGCTCGCACAATGACTGCATGATAACTCCGCGAGTTCAAAGCCAGGAAACACTGCAAAAGCTGCTCCAAATCTTCGGCCTCAGACATTTCCATCTCCGTAATCATCTCCATCATCGATTTCTTGAAGTCCTCGTAAGGGTCCTTCGACTTTTTCACCACAGCGAAGCTCTCCTTCACCTTCCCCTGCACACTGCTCCGCGTCACCGTCGTCTTCTTCACTTCCGTTTCTCTTCGTTTCTCCGAACTCTGAAACCTCACCCTCCGAACCTTCTTTACGCTGCTCATCTTCCTTCTCTGCGCACTGTTACCACTTAGATCCTTCTCCTCGCCGAGACAAAACTCGTCGGAGAAACTTGTCATGCAAGAAATCAGAGTCTCGCTTTCCTCTTCCTCGATGTTATCGATTAGAAAATCGCTTCGCCTTGACTGAACGCTAGAGTTGCTTTTTCGGCCTCTGGATTTCACTTTCCTCGAATTCTCTTTGTCACGACACATTTTGCATCCCTGTGCGATGGACGTTATCTTTGACTGTGACGGAGAAGGAAGGTTTGGATGTCTTGTGTCACGTGTGTTGTGGTTAACGGGAGAAAGACGGTAAATAGCAGGAACTGGGTTTCCGGGGAAAGAAGAAAGGTCTTTTGAGCGACAAATTTGAAATAAAGGGATATTGAATTTCAATTTGAAGCGTTTGGCCATGATGAATGTGCAGAATGAGAAGAAGATGGCACAAACACTTAAAAGGGTCAATAATGTATTTATAAAAGAAATAAAATAGAAGAAGGGCCGGCATGTATGGAGTAATATTAACTAACCATTAAGGACAAAACAAAGTGGGACCCAAATTGCAATAGTGAGAATATGATGTTACTTTCTTACTGAATCCAAGTGAGCCTACCGAAAGGCTCATCACGATGTACTGTTCGAACATGGCTGGAAAGTAGGACTCCAGTTACACAATGAAGACACGCACAAAATTGCAAGAATATCACCCTTGTAGAAACAAAGGGATTAGCATCAATGCTATATAGTATACACTTATTGTCCACAGTTGAAAACTTCTTATGGAAAATGTTATCCGAAAAGTGTTTCTACATTATATAATCAACGCCGAACAGCCAGCGAATTTAACATTTTAAATAAATTAAGGTTTAATCAATTTTCCCTTGCGTTCATCTTTTGCTTTATAGTCACTCATTTTATATCATTTGCATTTGTTATATTCTCATGTCAAATTTCTTTGCAAATATTTATAAAAGAAAAATATAAAATGAATTAAACTTTTTTTATAAGTTAAAATTAATTTATATATGTATCTTAATTTTTGTTTTGGAAAAGTTATGGAGAAATATTCTTATAAAAGTTGAAGTACATATATTAATTTTAACTCATGAGAAAAAAATTAATTTATTTTATTTTTTTATAATTATTTATAGAAAATGTTTTCCAAACTCACCTAAACAACAACTAATTATATTATTGAATACTATATGTATAATTAACATCTAATGATATGTTAATTTTGAACTGATGAATAGATTAGTCCTTCAAATAATTTGATTTATAGTCCTTCAACACTATACAAGATTTGTAGTAAAAACTGTTATAACTCCTTTAAAAAACTATTACTAACTTCTTTGGAGCATCGTAACAGCAAAGGGAGAGAAGGAGGGTGCTTAAATTCAAGGCATGTAGCTATGCTAAACATTTAGATAAAATATTTTATTATATATAATAATTTTATTCAACTTCAGTAAAACTATTTTAGTGAAAGTGAATTATGATCTATAAAAAAGAGGAGAGTCACTATACGAGTCTTATATTATCTTAATACATTGGGTGAATAAATTAAAATGTTAAAAAGGAAAATCCACTGGAAATGTTTGATTTTTTTTTGTTGGAGAGGGTGGCTTTTAAAAGACGCCAGGAAATGTCATGTCTCGAATATTATATGGAAGGCTGAATCTTATTGGAAAACAAGGTGTGTCCAGCAATACATTGACCAGTTCAACACAGCATCTCCCTATCACTCTTCAACCTTATATCTTGGCACCATATCTCTCACCAGGTGCATAATGGTACAAAATTGGCACAGAGACTTGGTAACCAGAGGGGTCGGACGTATGATACTCCATACGTGGACAAATAGACAATGATTTCCAAACAACATGGAAATTTTATGCCTTGCCACACTCTTGTTGGGTAATTTTGATTCAGTCCACACCTGTTTGCGTCATGAAAAGATATTAAATTATTTTAGAGATAAATTAATTCAAACACGTATTAAGCAGTGTGTATTTGTATTAGTTTATTTTGTATTTTCAGAAACATTTTGATAGAAATGCTTATTAAATTATATATTTACAGTAACTTAATTTTTTAAAATAATCATTTGAAAAAAAAAATCTCATAGTATCTTGTCACACCCAACTGCTACTCACTTCCAAACAAGTGCAAAATCCACCTGACTTGGGAAGCCTTCGGCCTTTGCACTGCATGTTCTTATCCACTTTCGGTATTTGAATATTTCTTATACTTTCTCTTTATTGATTTATACAAATCAATAATATGTTTATTATAGAATGGAATTTTGAGGTAAGGAACAATTGACAACTATGTGAGGAACAATCGATAACTATGTGGAGTAAATGTGAGCAATATTAAGAAAATCAAAATTGCATCTCCAACAATTTATGTCTCATTTGTGATGATTATTAGTTTTAAGATTTAAAACATTTAAAAATCAAAACTTTCAGTTTTTAGTTTCAATTGTTTCCATTTCAAAAATTTGTTGTCAACAATTTTTCCACGATTCATTCTTCATCCTTCTCCCGTTATTTTTTGGCTTCACTCAAACTAATGATCAATGGCAAACTTGCCCATTTAAGCTAACCCCCAGCTTTGGCACTTGCTTCGATTGACATGTCAGAAATGAACCGTGCTGCTTCTGCGAGCTTTCCTGCTGGACTAAGAGCATCCATCAAACAAGACATTTCCCGTACCAAATCAAACACTGATTCATATTTTTTTTATTTGTAAAAATCAAACTCAAATATTAAAGGTTATGTTACTTAAATAACTGAACAAAACCGCTTGATATTTATATTATTTATTTTGGACCGTACCAAAAATGAAAACATTTCAGATATTTAATGCGGTTTTTTTTCACCCGTCTAATAAACAAAAACCATGATAGAAATGAAAATAATGTTTTTCTTTGTATAAGAAGGTCGAGATCCTCTCAAATTCTTTTATTATTGTGATTTTGAGAAAATAAGTTATATTTTATGTTATGTGTGCATGAGTGTATCATTTTTATTTAATTTAATTATTTGTCTAAAATCATAGTGGTGAAATAAGTTGATAAAAAAAATGGAGAGATTTTTTTCTTATAAAAATAACTCAAGGGGAGTAAATAATATATACTTAAAAGAACTAGTTGGATTTTGTTCTAATAACTAGCGATGTCATGATTGAATAATCATTTTGATTGGGGTACTAATTGAATGGATTATTAATAGAACTAGTTAGTTGCTAATTAAATCATATAGATTTATAAATTAAATTTATGAAATTTGAACTAAAGATGTTGTGTATAAATTATATTTCTCATATAAATATATGTTATTTGAATGTATTTGTGAAGTGATAAAATTGTTGTTTACAAATCTAAAAGATATAATAGCTACCTGTGTTGGTTCAAGTTAATATAAATGTGTAATATATTATATGTATAATTATTATATGAGTCAGTTTAGGAGTGTTCGTAGGTATGAATATTCATGAATATAAACTGATTCAATCCAATTAAAATATTTTGGATTGAGTTTTTTAGTATTTGGGTTGAACTTAACTCAATTAAATTCATTATTCATTTAATAAAGTATTGAGTTTTTGGTGTTGACCATAAACCTAATTCAATTTATTAATGTAACATATTTCTAACTTTAATTTATTATTTGCATATGTTTTATAAAAAGATAAAAATTGAAAAAATACCATACATTAAACACGATTATATTATTGCACAAGGGAGTATATGTCACTCACTAGTATCAACAATTACTTTAGTTGACATTAATTATTTTAGTTAACTACATGATAACGTCATTTTAATGTGAAAATTAAATTCTCTCTTAATAAAACATTTCATATTTGTTCAAATTTTAAAGACATTTAATACTTTAGAACAAATCAAAATGTGCAAAAAAATTTTGGTAAGTGTCTTCATAGTTGCATATGAATTTTGGTATTTATAGTATAACTATTTGAAAGGAAAAAAAAATATCAAAATGCTTATATAATATAACTGTTTATAAGTTATATCAAAATGTCATTTAAAAATGATAAGAATTTTTTTTGATATTTTTAAATTGTAAAATAAATTTTAATTTTTTGTATCTATTTATCCAACACAAACCAACTCATTATTGATGGGATTGGTTCAGTTTGAATTTGATAAAAGAATTACATAAATTTAACTTAATCCAACTCAAACTATTTTGATTGGATCGGATAATAGGTTTGATGAAACTTAATCCAATCCTACCCATAAACACTGAGTTAACTATATTTTTGCATGAGGCAGATATTTGACTTTAATATGAATTTAGTTTTTGAAAAATATTTTTTTAAAATTTTTGGTCCTTTATATATTTTTTATTTTAAATTTTTACTTTCAAGTATTTTTATTATATATTATTTTTTAAATAATGATATAACAACAGTGCTAACAACTTAATGATTTATCACATTATCAAAAAACTTGATACAATAATTATATATAATTTTTTGTCAGATTGTGTTGTTAAATTCTTTGTTAATCAATCTAACGTCATTGAGGATTTTGAATATATCAAAATTTTTAAAATATAATTTATTAAATAAAGAGTACAAATAACTATTTTGTGATAATGTGACACATAATTGTTAAAGTTGTTGTTACAATATAATTTAATGTTCTTACTTAACACATCAAATTATTTATCTTCATGCTTAAAAATACTAGATTATCCAATATAAAAGATTGAAAAATCATCTAAAGCCTCTTTTGTTATTTTCTATTGTAATTTTGGATTATTATATAACAATTTTTCAACTTTCTATTTTTCATAATTTTCCATTTATAAAAATGACACTAAAACAAATAAAAGTTAAAAGATAAAAAAAAATGTCTAAAAAGGAAAACAAAAAAAACTCTAATTTTCAATAATAAAGTTTATATTTAAGCATCTATGCTAATAATATTTAACTTATATAATGTATGAATAACTTTCAGATTTTAATAATACTTAAAATAAACTACTAAAATATATCAAACATAAAAGATGAAGTATTTTAATATTTGAAAAAAATATTTAAAGGTTAAAGGCACTTTTTGATTTATTAATTATTTTTTTATTTGGTTATTAAAGAAAGAAGAGTTTAAAACTTTTGAATGTTAATTTTTAAATTATTTTAATTATTTTTAAAATAAATAATTATATGAATAACATTAGATAATGATAAATTTAAAATTTTTGTATTGCTGAGAATATTTTTAAATTATAATTTTTTTGTTTTAATTTTTATAATTAAAAATTAAATTAAATACATTAAGCATGCAAAAATAAGGAGAGTGAGAATTTTTTTTTTTCCTATTTGATTGTTGGTGAAAGTTACACATAAAGAGGGAAAAAAATAGTGAACTATTTGAGAGAGCGAAAAAACATGAAAATTTAATTTTTTAAATTATATATTTTAATTTGTATATAAAAATAGATTAAAAAAATCATTATATTAATATTATTATCATAGTTTCATAATTATTAGATCATTGTCACTGTCAATTGTTATTCGTAAATTATTATTGTTATTATTATAATCATTTTTATTTTAACCATAATTATTAGATTTACTTTTATTATAATAATAATAATAATAATTATAATTATTACTATTATTTATCTTTATTAGTTTTATTTTTATCATAATTATTATCATTGTTAATTATTGATAAAATTATTATTATTATTATTGTCATTAATTTCGTCAGAATTATTCTATTGACACGGTTACTATTATTTATCCATCATAATATACTTAAACAAAGGAGTTTATGGAGATACAGAGTTAAATTTAAAATTTAAAAATCACAATAAACTAAAACTAAAATTATAAAATTAAGAAATTTTATATTTTAAAAATTTTAAATTTTAAAATTTACAATAAACCAAACATGTCATTGGGTTTTGATATTACCCATTGAAGTGCGATTATATCTCTTTAAAAAGTAAATTAATTGTATGTATGGTTTTTTTTTTTTTCTTTTTTAACTTGGAATGTATACAAAGAATTGTGACAGTTGGGGCGTCATTTAAAAATATATAACTACACGTGTGAAAAATAGTAAAGAAAACAAATAAATAAAGAAGAAAGAGACATAATCCTTCTTGTGCATACTAAATTTCCGTAAAGAAAGAAAAGAAAGGAAAAGTATATATTTGCCGCTAAAGGCACCTGGCACGCAGCTCTAGCTACGGGCAAGGAACGGCTAGGAAAGAAAAGGCAAGATCTGGTTTCTTCACTTGGGACACAAAATCATTTGATCCTCTCAGCAAATTAACCCAAAGCCTTCCCAGGTACAGGGGGTACCCAGTACCCACTACCTTGAAAGAGGAAAGGTTCCGTTTTTCTGAAAAAGGTTCCTTTCCTTTTTTTCTTGATCATTTAATTACCTCCAAACCATGAGAAAGTTGTGTCCTAATTTTGACAAGGAAGATGGGTTGGAGACCGTCCTTGAGGTGCCTATTCCTGAGGAGATGTTGACCAGCATGGGCACCAATGGGTTCAATCGCTGGCAGAACCTGCGAACTCTCATGAATGCTCAATTTTCTGATAAGTCTTCCGGTCTCTCAACACCATCCAACAATGAATTCATGGCATTGCTTAAGCTTGTGGGTGCTCCCCTTATTCCTCTTCAGGTTCCATCTGACCATACTTTGACTCGCCCCCTCAAAGATTGTTCCATTGTAAGCCTTACCATTTATCTATATATTCATTAATTAATTCAATTTAATTTGCCACGGTATTGGAGCTAAGCAATTCTATGTTGTGCCTTGATCAATTTCGCTTTGGACTAAAATTTTCTCCTTGCATGTGAACCTTGCGTGTGTTTAGAATGTTAAATATTTAGTTAGTTTTTTATACAATTTTATTTTTAGTTTTTCTTCTTTTCAAAAGAAGAAATTAAGTTTAGTACATTTGGAAAACGTTATAAAAGAAAAAAGATGGAAAAGTAATCTTTAAAGAGTAACGTTGCATTATGTTATGAAAAATTTACAAAGTTAGGTACGAAACATATCTTAACTTCTTTTATTTGTTAAAAATTAAATTAAAAGGAAAATTAGAAAGAAAGATTTAACGGAAATCATTGGTGACCGTTCATTTACGGTTTTATTATGTGAAAACTAATCGCAAAGTTTAAAAGAATGTGTTAAAGTTACATTCTCAATAATTTTTTGGAATTATAGTATGCATCAATTAAAACTTTTTTTTACCCCATAAGTCAATAAAAAACATGTATTAAAAAAAAAGTTGTTAGAAAGTGTATTATTAGTTAATATATTAACTAAAAAAGGTACATTCTTTGGTAATATGCACTAAACACCCAATAATCAATGTGTCATGTTGACTATAAACATAGGTGGTTCTTCTTGATGATTGAATTAACAATAGTTTCATAAATAAAATAAAATGGGGATGCAGCAAGATTCGACTGCAAAGTACATAGTTCAGCAGTACATGGCAGCCACGGGAGGAGTAGCTGCGTTGAATTCAATGGAAAGTATGTATGCAATGGGACAAGTGAGATTATGTGGGTCGGAGATGCGTCAAGGTGATGAGTATGATGACAGTGTTCAATCAAGAGGCAAAACTGAAGTGGGAGGCTTTGTGTTATGGCAGAAGAACCCAGATTTATGGTGCTTGGAATTGGTTGTTTCTGGTTTCAAAGTCAGTGCAGGCAGTGACGGTAAGCTAGCTTGGAACCACTCTTCTTCTCAACCTTTCCACGCAAACAAAGGCCCTCCTAGACCCCTTCGCCGCTTCTTTCAGGTAATATCCATAATGCACACATAACTAATAGCTAAACGATATTTTATGTAACACTCATGTTATTTTGATGGGATTTGACTCATATGTGCTTGTTTTTACCAGGGTCTGGACCCAAGGTGCACGGCTAATTTGTTCCTAGATGCAGAATGTGTAGGAGAGAACAGCATTAACAACGAGGTTTGTTTCATGCTAAAGTTACAAACGAATAAAAACATGCTGCAAGCACAGAGCACGTCCAATACTGAAATTGTAATGCACACAATATTGGGCTACTTTAGCCAACGCACGGGTCTACTAGTGAAATTCGAGGACACCAAGTTGGTGAAAATGAAGCCCGTTAAAGGCAAAGAGTCGGTGTTTTGGGAAACAAGCATCGAGTCCATGATTGATGATTATAGATACATAGATGGCATTAACATAGCGCACGGTGGGAAGACAATTGCCACGCTTTATCGGTACGGTGCGGCGCATAATCACAAACGTATGATTGAGGAAACATGGACTATTGAAGAGGTTGATTTTAACATTGTTGGCTTGTCGACGGATTGTTTTTTGCCTCCCTCTGACGGTGATAAAGAACACGAAGCTGCAGAACAGGCAGTGGGAATGGGATAGGATTTTGCTTCACTTTTCCTACTTCTTATCTTTAATTCCCTCTACTACTATAACAAGTGTAAATACAATGTAGACAAGTACATGGGTTAATGTATATCCTGTACTTGGATGGAAGTAATTTAAATTTTTTTCAGGTGGCAACTTTTTGGGTGAGAGATCAAATGCGTTTCCTTTGAAAATTGTTGGGTTGGATTTGCAATTGCAATTTTCATTTAGAAATCTTGTAATTTGATTGCTGAGTCCATGATTTATTTCAACTGAATCAAAGAAGGAATGCGTTATTTTCAATTGCTGATAACAGAGACAAAATTATAAATACCAACTCTTCAAAAATGTTATATCAATTGCTCATTCTATATTTTCATCGTACTGTAAGTTCCAGGCTGATATTGTGACGCGATTAATACATTCTTTTTACACATTTTTTAAGATTTATTGAAAACACTTAGTTATGAGTCTTATATTTAATTTTAAAACTCTCATTATTTTATTGTTTTTATTAAATTTTAACTAATGATAGAGTATATTATTAGTATTTTTAAAATTTTTAATAATTATTTTTTAATATTTCTTTTAAAAATATGAAATTTGCAAATTCAATCATTGAATTTTATGATATCATCGTGTTCATACATTTGAAAAGTATATTGTTAGTCAAAATAAAACGAATTGATTGAATATAAAATATTTTTAGAATTATATAAAAAAATTTATACTTTAACTATTTAATATCATCTTAAATAGTAAATATTTAAGGGAAAAGATACTCTTTCTAAACTCAATTAAAAACAAAAAAAATCACATGCTAAATAAAAAAAATTAATATTATTTGATTTTATTAATTTTATGCATAAAATAGATTTTCTTTTAAATTGTCTTTTACGAAAATTTGATATCAGTAATAAAAAATATTCAATAAAAATAGAATTTCAATTAAATTATAAATATTTTGTATACAATATCATTAAATAAAGATAATTAATTAAATTTTTTATATATTTTTTTTCTTCATATATTTGAATTCAAAGAAAGAATATTACTTTTTGAAAATAATAATGTGATTGTTAATTTTTAATTTTTATCATTCATCTATAGTTGTCTCATAAAATTTTAAATAATATAAAAAATACTTTATATTTAATCAATCAAATTTATTTTAACTTACAATATACTTTTTAAAATATAAGTAAAAATTAATTAAAAAATTATAAATTTATAAATATTTAATTTATCTAAAATTTTATATACATAATTATCAATATGTTATAACTTGATTTAACAGTGAGATTTATAAATTTAGCATTTTATAAAAATTATTATTATTCTTTAAAATATAAGACTTTTTTCTAAAATTTATTTATTTGTTTTTATAAGAT
>JAMLFT010001173.1:0-32659 GCA_026544285.1 Pachyrhizus erosus
AATTAAAATATTAAATATATATATATATATTAAGAGTGTTATTTTTTATCTTTGTTATTTATTTTGTTGAAATCTATTGATTGTAATAAATAATTAATTTTAATTATTAAATTTAAAGAAAATGAATAATAAAAATGAAGAGAATTACTTTTATGACTCATTTAATCCCTCCTATCAATCTAAACACTGATATAATTCTTTTTTATCATTACATCATTCAATAACTTTTAATTATATAATATTTTTATAAAAATCAATGACATCACATTAGTTAATAAAAAAATTTAAAAGCATAATTTGATATTAAAACTAAAAAATTACTTAACACAACAGATAAAAAACAATCTTTAAAAGATAAAAGAAAAATTTAAATGATTAAAATAAAAAAAATCATATTTATTAGGAACTATAATGATATTTAAGTCATCTAAAATTATTTTATACTTTATTAATGTATCTCAGAATTAATGAATATATATTTTCCTAAAATATAAATTATTAATTATTTTAATTATTATTCAATTTTTATAAAATTGATACAAAAATAATTATGATAATACATACTTGAATAGTTGGATGGAAAATTTTACATTATATGTCAGTTTTATAGCCAATTTTATTTTAAAAACGTTACTTATAGTTATATATAAATATAGATGGATATAGATACTAATAACCTTTATGATATCCTTAGGTTAAAAATAAAAGTGACACAATATATTAAAAAACGTGAATAAATAACTTAAAAAAGAAAAATCACCAATTGGTACCTTTATGGTACCTTAGATTTAAACGAAATTTAAAACTGATAAATGCAGCAAATATATTAAAAAAAAATATTTTTCCATGAATTTATAGTTTGATATAAATAAATAACTGAGAGAGTCCATAATGTTAATAGATAGTACTGTTTATCCGGATGAAATTAAAAATAAAAAAAAAATAATTAATGTTGAGTTAAAATAATGTTTTAATTTTTAATTTTTATAATGTATGTAAGAATTAAAAAGATTATATTGTAGAAGAATAAAAAAAAAAAGAAAAAAGAAAAAAGAAAGTGATTTGAAAGGATGAATATTTGTAGAGTGTGTAAAGGCAGGAAGGTGTGGCAGGAATGTAAATTGGGGGAAGAAATGATATATGAATTATTGATGATGATGGCATGGGTATAGTATTGGACCGAAATATATCCTATTGTATGAAGAATGCTTTTGGCAACAGTAGATGAACGGCCCACCTAACTAAAATGAAAAATGACCTACACAGCCATGTGTCATGAATGTACCAAAATAACAAATCTTCACATGTTTTCAGAGCCATCTTCGTAGAAACATAAAAGAGAAGTAGAAGAAGAAAGCGATACGTTTAGGCAATTGAATTGATGAATTAGGAGTTGTAGGTCACCTCTCTCACACAAAATATATATATATTTATATATATCAAACACTTACAACATTTAAATTATAAGAACCACTTCACTTTCTCTTATGATTATCATTATCATTATCATCATCAACTCAACAAGCCATGCTAACCAGTTACTAGTCAGTTAATCTTTCTTCAAAGACGCCCTTCCGTTTATAAATTTAACTCAGTTAGTTAGCCTCCAACAAACAATGTCGTCTCGCATTGTTGCAGATAACTCATTATCGCTTACCACCACGCCGTATTTTGACCTAATGGAACTTCACGACCTCACGCGCCTCCCCGCCGCCGCTGCCGACATGCCCACCCTTGGACAGCTCCTCAAGCACGTCGGAGATGCTCGCAAGGAAGCCTCCGGCGACGGAAGCGAGACGCCGGTGCACCTCTCCCTCGACATCGCCGACTCCACTGGAATGGAGCCTCGCTCTCTGCCGTTCGTCCTCTCCTTCAGCAACCTCACCTACAGAGTCAAGATTCGCCGCAAAATGAGCCTCTCCTCAATCTTCCCCCGTCGTAGCAACCGCCTTGGTGCGGCTGCTGTGGCGGAGGCACCTGCTGTCGGCGAGAGCTTGTTCACTCGGACGAAGACGCTGCTGAACGACATCTCCGGCGAGGCTCGTGACGGCGAGATCATGGCGGTTCTCGGCGCCAGTGGTTCTGGAAAGTCAACCCTGATCGACGCGCTGGCGAACCGAATCGCGAAAGGGAGTCTAAAAGGCACGGTGGCGCTGAACGGCGAAACGCTGGAGTCGCGTCTTCTGAAGGTGATTTCGGCGTACGTGATGCAAGACGACCTTCTGTTCCCAATGCTCACGGTGGAGGAGACTCTGATGTTCGCGGCGGAGTTTCGACTTCCTCGCACGCTCTCCAAGTCGAAGAAAAACGCACGCGTGCAGGCTTTGATAGACCAGCTAGGGCTCCAGAACGCCGCGAAGACTGTCATCGGCAACGAAGGCCACCGAGGAGTATCGGGCGGCGAGCGGAGGAGAGTGTCAATCGGCATTGATATAATCCACGACCCGATCCTGCTGTTCCTGGACGAGCCAACCTCAGGACTTGACTCCACGAGCGCGTTCATGGTGGTGAAGGTGCTTCAGAGAATCGCACAGAGCGGAAGCATCGTCATCATGTCGATTCATCAACCGAGTTATCGAATCCTAGGGCTTCTGGACCGCATGATCTTCTTATCACGAGGCCAAACAGTCTACAGCGGTTCGCCGTTGCAGTTGCCGGCTTTCTTCTCCGAGTTCGGCCATCCAATTCCGGAGAGCGATAACAGAACGGAATTCGCGCTGGACCTGATTCGAGAACTGGAAGGTTCTCCAGGCGGAACCAAAAGTTTGGTCGAGTTCAACAAGTCGTGGCAGAGTATGACGAAACACCATGAAACGACGACAATGGACAGAGAAGGAAACGGCCTGTCGTTGAAGGAAGCAATAAGCGCTAGCATTTCCAGAGGGAAATTAGTCTCTGGGGCTACAAACACAAATCCGAACCCGTCATCTATGGTGCCAACTTTTGCGAATCCGTTTTGGGTTGAGATGGCGACGCTGTCGAAAAGGTCGTTTTTGAATTCGAGAAGAATGCCGGAACTGTTTGGGATGAGATTGGGGACAGTGATGGTGACGGGCTTTATTCTGGCAACCATGTTTTGGAAACTTGATAACTCTCCGAAAGGAGTGCAAGAGAGGCTTGGATTCTTTGCCTTTGCCATGTCAACAACTTTTTATACAACAGCTGACGCGCTTCCTGTGTTCCTACAAGAACGCTACATTTTCATGAGGGAAACTGCTTACAACGCATATAGAAGATTGTCGTATTTGGTTTCGCATGGGCTGGTTGCGTTACCCGCGCTTGCCTTTCTATCGTTGGCGTTCGCAGCAACAACGTTTTGGGCCGTGGGCCTGGCAGGTGGAGTTTCGGGCTTTTTGTTTTACTTTGCAATAATATTGGCATCGTTTTGGGCTGGGAATTCCTTCGTGACTTTCCTTTCGGGAGTGGTGCCTCACGTGATGTTGGGCTATACTATTGTGGTTGCGATTTTGGCTTACTTCTTGCTCTTCAGTGGATTCTTCATAAACAGGGACAGGATTCCCAGTTACTGGATTTGGTTCCACTATTTGTCGTTGGTGAAATACCCATACGAAGGTGTTTTGCAGAATGAGTTCGATGACAGAGTTAAGTGCTTCGTGAGAGGGGTTCAGATTTTCGATAACACTCCTCTTGGGTCCGTTCCGGAGGCTCTCAAGTTGAAGCTATTAGACAGCATGAGCAACACTCTAGGAATGAAGATCAGCAGCTCCACCTGTTTGACAACAGGTGCTGATATATTGCAACAAAATGGTGTCACCGATTTCAGCAAGTGGAACTGTTTCTGGATCACCGTCGCTTGGGGTTTCTTCTTTAGGTTTCTCTTCTACTTGTCTTTGTTGGTTGGCAGCAAGAACAAGAGGAGCTGATCATAATCTTCTTTTTTACTACTCACTTTCAATTTCTCCTTTTTTTCTTTCTTTCTTTCTTTCTTTCTATTCTCTATTCTATTTGTTCTCTTCTTCCCAACTGTACTGTTGCTATTCTCCTCAAATATTCTTATCTTTACTTCCTTAAATATTTCTTTATCATTTAATATCTTACCAAAAAACAAATAAGTTTTCATTTAACATTTCATGCATCTAATCTTCTAAGTGTTTCGGACATGCGTCACATTGAAAACAAATATCACTACCTTTTGTATTTTCTGCAATTCAACCTAAAAAATAAGTAACACTATGTTTAGTTGCATTGAAAATAGAAAAAGAAAACAATGGAAAGAAATGGGGGAGGAAGACTTTCAATTTTGGTGAAAATGACAAAAAAAAAAAAACCCTTGAGTGGCAGAATATATTTTTAATTTATACTGCTAATTTTTATTTTATTTTATTTTAAGTGATAAAATATTTTTTCATTTGTTATTATTCTTTTAATTCATCTTGTGTCTTGACTCATTTTTTTATTAGTATTTAGAGTATATTTTACATTTTTATTCGTTTTTATTTAAGGATATTTATGACATTTTACAAATATAGATTTTTCTTTTCTCTTATTTTTTATCCAATTAAAAAATAAGAGAAAAAACTTATATTTTCTTTTCTTTTTACTTTTTCTCTTATCAAACAATTAAAAATATGTCTCATTCTATTACTCCCTCTATTTATTTTTAGTAGTCATTTTTAATTATTTATTTATTTATTATTTTTAAATTCAAAATAAAAATAATTACTATTTTTTAATTATATTTTTACTCCTCGCCTAACTTTAAATTAATTTACACATTTATAATTAGTATATATTTATTGTATCATGAAATAAGAGAGAGAGGGTGGAGGTTGAATAGAAGATGACAGAGTATGCAATTACATTTAGTTATTAAAAAGATAAAATAGGTATAAAAAAAAAATTGTACACCAAAAAAAAAATATTACATTTATAATATATTATTGTTATAGACACACAAATAAGGGAAAAAATTAAGATTTAGCTGTGTTTTTTACTCTCAGAGTTTTACAACGTTACAATTTTACTTCCTATTTTTTTTTTAAGAAATTTGCCTCCACATAAAAGAAATGTCACAATTAAGACATTTTATGACATTTTTTTTCCTTTAAATCATTACAATTAAAATAATTTGATAATGATTTTTTATGATTTTTTTACGTGGAATAAAATTAGTGATGTTTTGTAAAGTAGAAGACAAATTTCATGAAAAAAAAAATTGAGATGCAAAATTTGTTATATTGTGAAATTTTAGAAATAAATATATCATTAAACCTAAAAATAATTATATCTAATGTTTGAATACAATGTTAGTTATTTTTCACTATAAAAAAATATATGAACACAGTTTTTTTTTTCACGTGAACTCTCTTTTTATATATTCTAATTAAAAAAAAACTCTTTGGTATATGACCTGATGAGTTTCTGAAGACGTGGGAGAATATTTTTGTATTGTAATTTGAGATTATGTCTAGCATTTTTATATTTTATAACTTTTATATTTATTTTATATCATTCTTTCTTTCTTCTCTAATATATATGGTGAAAAATAACACAAGTGACAACAAAATTTGTGTTTACTGTATGGAGTAAAAGTGAAGTGAAACATTAAAATAACACACTAAATTAGTCGTTGAAATAACACTAATGCTATTTTGGTTCTTAAAATTATCAAATAATCTGTAATTTATAATACATGTAACCAGTATTGTAAATCTTTACAATATTTTATTTCAATTTATCACATCAGTTACATTACTTAAAAAAATTGTACCGACTATATATATCAAACAAGAAAGTATTCACTAAAGTCGATGTAATGATAAGAGTTAAGATAAATATATAAAAATTTAGATTCAATTCTATTATCTTAAATTACAAAACTTTATTTCATTAAATAAGATAAAAGAGTTATATCGCATTATTTAAATGATTAATCAGCTACATGTATAAAAAAATCCAATTCAAATAAATAAATAAAATATGAAAAGAGACACTGCTAAAACTAAAATAATTAGTATTGAAATGACTTATGTTTAACAATTTTGAAAATTTAAAGAATAGATTTGATTGTAAGAAAAGAAGATGAGATAATAGAATGAAAGGGAATAAAAAAATTAAATTAAAGTTAATGAATAGATAAAAAATATAAAATATAAAATATAAAATCTACATTAAAATTAATTTTTTTTTTCAATTCAATTCATCCAAACAGATATAAACTCTTTATTTTCACAGAATTCTCTTCCTTTCTTCTTGAATAACCAAGTTAGGGGAAAATGACATTGAAGAAGTAAGTTAGTCTATGGTGATAATTAGGAATGTGCATGATTTGACTTATGTAAAGTAATAAAATATATAAATTAAATTTTGAAATGAAATGACGAACATAGCATACCATGAGGCATGAGCGGGTGATGATGACATGACGCTGACCGATTCATTACCGCCGGTAACCCTCAAACTGAAAGAAGCTAATGCAGCCAATAACTAGGCTTATTCAGATCTGCAGTTTCTGATTTCTCTGAGAATTGAAAGAGAAGAAAGATGAATGTTAATAAATTACTTTCACGTCTCCTAATTAACTACAGTCTCATAATTATATTGTTGAGTCTCACACAGTCACAGTTGTTTGTTTGCGCTACCACATTCTAACTTCACTGGTCTATAAAGTTTAAACTACTAACATAGTTTATTGAATTAAAACTCTTTGATAAAATAATTGATAAATGTAAAATTATATAAATATATATATGTATATTCATTCACTATTTTATATAAATCTTATTTTTATTTTATAGATAAAAATGCTTTTAGGTACTTATAGTTTTAAATTCTTATTAAATCTGTAAAGAATAGATACTTTATTAAAAATTTAAATAAAACAGTATTATATAAAAAAATAACCTCAAAACAATACTAAAAAATGAATAATAAAAAAAAAGGTAAAATAAAAACTTAAGAAAAAAAAAAGGTAAAATAAAAATAAGTATTAAAATAGTGAAGATAAATATGAAAGAAGAAAAATAAATTACAATCGTGCAAGCTAATCAATGTTAGAAGCTAAATTATTTGACAAATACAATCTTAGTAATATAATAGCATCTTCTCAAGAATATAAAATTTTGTGTACTATTGTTCTGATCTATTATATACGTAATTACTATTGTTCTGATCAATTAACTATAAAAAAAAAGTCAATATTTGATTATATATGTAATTACTATTGTTCTGATCAATTATATAAATGTTATATATTTAAATATGATAAGTAAATAATAGCTCTGGAGTAATGTTGAACTTAAATTTTCTAAAAAAAATTATAATGAAATCATACAATATATTATCTGTATTTGTAAATTGAAAAATACTAATAACACTATAATTAATTCAAGTTTATTTAAAATCACTAGATTTTATAATTTCATACTAGTAAATTTTAACTAATAATAAAAAATACATTTTAAATAATGTATTAAAGAATATGTTACTAATCACCAATTATAAATTTTGCATTTAAAATTGTCTAGCAAATTTTAATCACAACTTTTCAAAATTTTACTTTGTCTAAATAATTTCACTAAATTTAATTTGATGTTTAAAAATAATGTCAAATGAATCTTGAGAATTACGAACACGTGTCATTTTTAAACGTTTCCACAGTTAAATTGAACAAAAATGTCTCAGAATAATTTGGGTACATAATTTCGATAAAATTCCAATTCTTAAAAAAAAAAAACAGAAATAAAAGCAGCTATTATCCAGTAAAATACATACTATGGGTTGCTTTGGCAAAATGTTTCTTCTTTTCTTTTGGTTCCATTTGCTCATTGAAAACATGTTATTTGTTTTTATATATAAAATATGCCTACATTTGAATTTTTGTTATCTAAAGTATGCATGGGGTTCCTATACCAAAATGAGCTCAGGGTATAAGAAATAGAAATATAAATTTAGGGGGCTTTTATTACTGTGTTGAGAACTAAACTACATTACATCTATAGTCCTGTCCTTCCCCAGGAAAGAATGGTGTAAGCAAGCAAGCAACAATGGTTTTTTTTTTTTTAAGGCCGTATTCATTAGAACGAACGTTAGGGGGCTTGGCTTGATTTTTGTTTCTTCCATTCCAAGGTTTGAGACTAACCATCACATCACACAGCCTTTTGCTAGCCTGCTTCCAATATAATATAACCAACCCACTTGAAGGCTGCTGCATATTTTCCTCAACAACATCTCACTGTGCTTCAAAAACAAAAAAAACTTGGCTACAAAGGTGCTCGTGCTAAAAAGTCATCAACAGCAAGATTGGCATCTCCGTGTGCAACAGCATCCTCTGGCTCTGGTACAAACAGATTAGATGATGAAACCTGCAAAATTAAATTTAATTAGGTTAAGACAAGTTGACTAGTAACTAGGAAATTCTACATTTGTGCGGGTTAACGGTTAACCAATTCAAGCCACCTCTCAAAATATGGCAGAAGGAAATGCAGTGAATACAAATCAAATGCTCCCCAATGCAACAAATCAAACGCTAGATGCTTGAGAACAAAAATTCTTGACTAGATTAGCACCTACAGGACAGTGAATACAAAAGGATAGAGATCAAACATACTTTTGTGTCAAGCTGCATATCTCCCTTATTATCAGTAATTACGCTGGCACCGTGTGCTTTCAACCATTCTGAACACTCTTCCAATGCATCTGTATCTCTCTCATCTCTTACTCCATTTGTGGCCACGCCAGTTGAAAACCCAAGAACCTGAGAAATGTATGAAACAGGTAGAGTTGGGCGATACGACCGGCACATGCAGTTCACAGCCTTATAACGCATCTTTTCAACATAGAGATCTGTGGATATTAAAAAAATTAACTTCAGTTTATCCCCCTTAAACATATGTTACGTGTTACCAACAAGCTACAAAAACAAGTTAATTAAAAATACTAACCCATAAGGCAGGTGTTTAAGTTAGGAGCTGCTTTGTACAGTCTAAAGAATGCAATATAATTTCCTGAAGTTACAGCAGCACGAACGGCAAGGGCATGTTTTACAGCTTCGTCCTTCTTTGCTTCGTGAGATAACCTAGTATTGACAAACATTAGACATTCAAATTCGTGACATCCTATGATAACAATAATGACAAAATAATTGAGACTACATTATTATACTATTATTACAATAATTCAAGGAAAAATATTTACGCATAGCCATTGAAAGACTTCATATATGTTGATCCAATTCTCTATTTTGCTCATCAGGACCCAAGAATTATTGAGTTCCACCCAAGGACACAAACATCCACCAATTTGAGCCTCGCCCTCACAAACAACTTTCTAAATTTTAAATAACACATTCCAAATTATCAAAGTATTTTTGAGGGAATAAAACGCCCAAACGACCCAAACTAGTAAATTTCAACATGCAGATTATAACAATAATAGCACAATATTCTGATAGGTGAAACATAATATAATTATCAAAGCATGTTTATGCGAATATAACTCCCAAATGACTCAATCTAGTAACTTTCACCAATGAAAATTTTAATAATAATATCACAAAAGTAAGATAGATGAATCATATGACATAATTCAGTTCTAACAAATTTTTTGAAAACAAGAATCAAGTAACAAATTAAGTATGGGGCTAACCTTGCCATTGATGATACGAGATCTCTGTTATTATTTGAATGCATTATGACACAAAGCAAGTTGTAAGCAGCAAATTCCATATCGGACCCCTCACTGCCTTCGGCATAAAGAGTTGTTAACTGAGATTGGCACTGCATTCATACAAATAGTGTCACTATCTAAACTCCAATTGAATAACATCCTCAACTTATATAATAAGTTATTTTAAAACAACCAAAAATGGTATCAAAATTTGCTCGTTGATTTAAAATTATAATTCACTATTTCATAGCATTGATTGCCTTTAATTAGATAAATTAATCCTTTTGATCTCAGAAGAAAAAATGAAACAGATGCATAACCAGCAAAAAAGGAGTAAAAAAGTAATCAAAGCCTAAAACGAATTAAAACATGGAAGTTCCTTTTCTTCAAATAATATACAGAACTAACCTGATTATACTCAGGCAGGTCCCCAAATTCCAGAGCCAATCGGGCATGTGTTTCATAGACCTGGAGCATTTTCAAGAGTTATCAAGTGCAGAGAAGTTGGAAAATATATATGGGATTATACAGAAATACAAACTACCACCCCAAAAGCCTTTCCCAGTAGATTAGATCAACTAAATGGATCAAATGATGTTATTACGTTCTATCACAAACCAAATTAATAAATTTAAGTTGGGGACAACGTACTTTTACTATAATAGCTCTTTACTTTAATACAGATATGAAAATTTAAAATTTAAAGAGGTTCCTGAAAATTGACCAGTAGCATAGCCAAAGGGATGTAGGGGAAGTGGGGAACCATTAAATTGAAAAATATCAAGAATAAGCAGAATCAACGATAGAATGCTATCTGTCAGAATATATCAAACAGATGAGTACCTTGACTGTTAATTGATTGCGTATTCGTTGAACAGTTAGGTCTTGGCGAATAGACTTTAACTGGTCACATTTATAAAGGTAATTCTTCTGGGAATTTTGAACCATCAATAGTGCTTTTTCAAGAACCTCTTCAGGTCTTACCTGTAAGTTCATAAAATTTTAATAAGTTCATAGTCAAGCAGTGGAGGTAAGAGGAAGGCAGAGAAAAGTAGCAGCACACAATTTAAATGCCTGAGAGAAGACATTACAGTGGCAGGATCAGGTGCAGAAGTTAGGCGCAGGTAACGCTTTTCAATTTCCTGGCAAGTACCCTTCACAGTTAGGGCATCCCAGTCAATATCCTCAACAGCTTTGCTGGCACCATCTTCAAAGCTTTTGCTCAGCACCAAGGCACTAGCCCTTCTATTGTACAAGTTTCCAGCCCCAGCATGTTTTTTCCTTGAACGATTATTTTCTGTTCGATGCCCTTGTCCCAAATCAAATCGCTTGGAACGATTTTCACGTCTCTTCCTTTCCTCTGGTGAATCACTAAAAGCCATTGCAGCAGAATAATATGCTGTCAAACTTTGTTCCTTGTCACTATCACTGGATGCATCACCATTTTCAGAAGCATCTGTAAGACGCTGCTTCTTAAATGGCCTTTGAAGAGCCTTACTAGATAATCTCTGCAGTAATGGAGAAAATTTGGTATTCCTCACGCCGTCCTCCTTGCTTTCTTTGTTTTCCACTGCCACCTGCATACCATTTAAATAGGTAAATGTACATTTATTTTTTGCAACTTAATGACACACATACTAATCATTCTCAACATGATTGTACTTAAAAGGCACTTCTGTTACTTTACAGATGAACAGTCCTTCCAAAAAGAATAAGGTGACAGACACAAATAAATCCAAGTGAGCTTGTATGTGTTTTGTAAACAAGGGTACCAAACTCCAGCACCAACATGGAATATAAGTTTTGCTATCTGTTAATAATGGCATACCTTATAGAAGAATATCAAAATAGTAATATGATCAGTTTGGGTAAATATAACACAATGAACTTGAAAAGCTTTCTACCAAGCAAAATAATTCTGAGATATGAGTCAAGCAAATGGCACATCCATAAAATTTTCATGATACTAGCTCACTCACAGAAGCCACCACAAAAATTGAAGGATGTTGAAATATAGAATAAAAATCAACAAACTAAATAAATGGGATGTGAGCCTCAAACTTGTCTAAAGAAAAGCGAAGGATCATTTGGACTACAATCCTGGCAATCCTACATAATAATAACATAATATTACACTGCAATCACAATACTAATCGTATCACATCTACATTCCAATGACACAATATAGCAACATAGATAATTTGATCAAAATGGGATCACAAAACACAACCATTATCCAGATCATAATCATAATAGAAAAGATCCCTGATCCTAAAGATGCATAGCCTCTAACATTACCCATAGATAAAAATGGAATGAAATGAAGCAAAACCAATAATCAAAGAATAGGGGAAGACAGGAAAAGAGTGAACTTGTTAAACTGCAGTTCCACTCCATTCAATGTTTATGACGAGAGCAACAAGAATAACAGTCGGTGGAACCTTCAAAAATCCATAAATTACTTGAAGTACACAAATACCTTTCTGTCCTTTCCATTAGGTATCCAACTACTGTATTTTACAGTATCATTACTGATTAACACAGGATTGTCAACTGGCTTCTCCTCAGGCATTGGCTCCCACCTACTTTTAGATCGTCTAGGACTTTTTTTATACTTTGGCAATAAAGAATCCTGGGCTGACGACTGTGAACTACTGCATGAAATGTTAACAAATAATGTCATAAAATATTGCATCACTTATTAAAATAAATTAAATAATTAAAATGATAATTAAATGTTTCAAGGGATAGGATACATATGAAACACAGGTGCAATGCATGATATAAGTATGAAAAGAATAAATATATGATGATACAGAAAATTCTCAAACATATAGGTAACTAATATAAAGGTGAGATAAACTAGCACAAGTTGATTTGAAAATAAGTCCATCAGTAGGTACATGCAATAGCATACTGTTAAAAACACAAATTCCAATTGTATACTATTCATTAATAAATTTGGATCTCTTCTATTTCAGAGTATGAAGCCTTACATCAGGATATAACAAGTTTATAATTTGGCTTAACTGCACTTTTGATCCTTCAAGTATCATAGTTGTATGATTTTAGTTTCCCAAGTTCCAATTGTATACAATTGGACCCCTCAAATATCACAAATGTGCAATAGGGTCCCCCAAGTTCCAATTGTACCAATTGGATTCTTCAGATATCACAAATGTATAATTTTAGTTTGTTAAAATTCAATTATGCTAGTTGGGTCCCCAGATATCATAGTTATGTAATTTTAATTCCTTAAATTTCATAATTGTGCAATTAGAACTGATTTTTTAGGGACAAAAATTACAATATTGCTGTATTTGAGTAGCTAAAATTGCACAATTGCAATACTCAAAAGACTCAGTCTAAATATGGGAGACCAAAAGTGCAATTAAGCCTTATAATCTCAATTCATAACAGTTATAATCCATGAAACATTATATATGCCATATCCAAAACTAAAGTTTCAAAAGATGGATTTTGGCCACAGACATTATGCAAGAAACTGCTGCAACAAAACAGTTTCAGTGCACAACAATACTGAAACGGAGCAATAGTTTGGAGTGAACAAAAATGGGATTTCACAGCGGCAACAGACTTCAAAAAACACTGATTTGTCTGTAACAGAGGTTTCTTCTCCGAAAAAAAAAAAACTCTTTCAAAGGCAGAATACAAAAAAATGTAGAATTTCACCAATCACCATTCACACACCAGGCTACCACCGTTTGCAGCTTCACAATCTCTATTCAGTCACTCGAGTAATTTGTGACTGCAATTGACTAATTCGTCTGTATGCAGCCCTGTGACTATTGGCAAGGAAATTTGGTGGTTATGTTATTCATCAGTCTTATGGGGTGGGGAAGGTTGATTATGTGTGCCTTGGGTATGGTTGTGCAGGTGTAGAGGGATTGTGAGGTGGGAATTTAGGATAATTTGAAAGAGTGTTGAGAGAGGCATGGCTTTTTTAAATATGAGATGTGTGGCTTGGGAGGGGGGGTTGGTGAAATGAATTGGGAAATAAATAATTGGAGGACAGGCAATAAGAAAAAATTGATTATTTTTATTAGTTTACTTATTCTATGATTGAATACTTAGCGTGACTAATGCTTAGTCAAATTTTAATATTTTTAATTATTTTTTATCTTAGATATCTCTTAAGAAAAAAAAATATTAATCATAATTTATTATAGAAAATATAGCTTTGTGGTAAGTTGGGGGCAATTCACCCCATAAGAACTGCAATCCGCATTGCAGAATCCACAAAAACCTTAACATGACCACAACTAAGGCCACAATTTAACAACTTGGGCACAGATTAATGAAAAAAAGATGACATGCATCACTTTTCATTAAATTATCCTAATTATTTAATGAGGAAACAGATCAATGATATCAGAATTTCCAAGACATTAGATGCTTTTACTTTTTAATTCAATAGCTTTTATTTCTTAATGTGTGGCCTTATCGAAACAAAATCTTTAACAGATGTAAAAAATTAGAAACTTGGTAGAAGCTCTAAGGATAAGCATTTAGGTATGTGCATTGGTATCAGTATCAGATAGAGAATAGATACT
This sequence comes from Pachyrhizus erosus, assembly GCA_026544285.1. NCBI lineage: Eukaryota > Viridiplantae > Streptophyta > Magnoliopsida > Fabales > Fabaceae > Pachyrhizus > Pachyrhizus erosus. The sequence goes on from JAMLFT010001173.1 coordinate 14,202, forward strand.
TCCTCATTTTTATGCATAAATGCTTCTTAGCATTAGACATTCTAAAGTTTAACTCATGAATTTGGGCTGGGCATAAACTTAAGAATAAGTTTTAGTTCATGAGGTGAGAATTGTCCAAAACCTTTAACAAGCTCTATTTTGGCCATATCTACAGTTGATGTGGAATCTCAGCGCACACCCCTAATGTCCAGGATTTTACCTCTGGTGGAGATTGTAGAACTGATTTTACTTTACATTACACTGGGAAAGGCATAGGACAAGGTAGATTGTAATAGGAAAGCCACAAGATCAGGTAGAGTTTAGATTCAAGGGTTGCCCCAAATATCAGATCTACAATAGATCTACCATCTTGAATTTGGGTCAAGCTTTACTAAACCCCAAAAGCTATTTCATAAGGTGAGGATTGCCCAAACCTTTATAAACTCTACTTTGGCCATATCCATGATTGATATGGTATATCAACAATTATAATCTAGGGACAAGATTTACAGTTTCTAAAATATCAAACTTAGTGCAATAGAAATGCAGATGAGATTCTAATAAGATTTAAAACATATAGGTTCTTATTGTGTACTTGTATAAAGGGGCAGCTCCTCTCATACTAATGGGGTAGTATTGACCCCAACAAAACTATCATACTATATATACATATATATATGAGTTACTCCAAGAATTACTTTAACAAAGTGAGTCTCCATCCCCACCATTCATTTTTTCAAAATCTGATGGTTCTAACAAATAGCTAATCCTCATCATTAGATTTTGAGTAACATTTTTAAAACTACTCTTGGAGTAACTTGATCCATCCTGTATATATATATGTATGTAGTTTTAATAATTGCTTTAATAAATTACTGTCATTCTATTTATAGTGTCTCTTAAAGTCTAATCACTTTTCTTTTAAATTTTTTAACTTCTATTTTAAATCTAATTATGGTCATTTATACATTTTTTGGCCCTCCCAAAACAAAAAAAGAAACAAGCTACATCCATCCCTGCTTGTATATATTGCAGTTAAAAAAATTGGAAGAAGAAATAGTAATTGATCAAACCTTCAAAATTAGCAAAAACCAGAAAAACCTGAAGTTTACACCAATGCAAGAATGACATGTCAACATACAAAAACAAGAGGAAAACAGGACGCAGCCTACTCTTTATTGATCACATCTGCATCTGGCATTGGGAAAAGTGGTTCCATATCCCAATTTCGTGTGTTGAGAGTACCATCAGCCGTTGCCTTAGTGATCATCTGCAAAGGAGGTTAGGGAATCTGATAAAATTATTGAACCAAAATGACAAACAAAATCTAGAAAACAACTTATATAACTGGTGCAAATAAAGATCAATAAGGCAAATAGACAGTGCATAAAATTAATTTTTATCCACAACAATGCAATCCAAATGGATCTAGCAGGACAGTGCATTAGCTTATAACCTAGTACTTGGCTGGCAGATGACCAAAATTATGAGCATGGAGACTGAAAAATATGTCAACGATTCTTTTCCAAATTCAATTGCTGTTAGAGAAAAACAACTAAAAATATATTCCAATTTCCAGTTTTTATAATTTTCAGACACAGCATCAGAAAATAATTTTGTCCGTTTGCTGGCAAATACTGCAATAATTTTCAGTAATGCTCTTGCACACTTTGGGGGAGACCAAGAAGGATTTTGAAAGTTGTCAAGGGAGATATCACGGTAAATAATATTCCTGAAGCTCAAGTTGTTAACCACACTGAATGGCAAAATGTGATTCATGTAGTTGACCTCACCCAATGAGATATGGCTTTCTTCTTGTGGTTCTTGCAGCACTAATTAATACATCTGACTAATGGAGCACCAAGAATAATTCAAACTGGGTTCCAGTGGGTAATCTTAATTTTCAGCAATTTGTATATAAAAAATATAAAAAATAATTATGATACCAACCAAGTGATAGCAGAGTTTCAGAAGATCCATTTTAACAACTCCAGATTCTGTTTCAAGCTTCACAATTCCATCAGTTACAACTTAAAGTTCCAACCAATAAATTGTTGGCTTCAATGTTACCATCCTTGATTGTTAAGGAACACCAAATTTATGAAATATTATACAAAGAAGAAGAATGGGGGAGGGGGGAGATGATATTAAGATTCAACAGCTCCCTCAAAATTTCTCCTTTTGTCCTTTGTGTGCAGGAGTTTTATGCTTTTGAAGGGAAAATTAACAAGACATGGTAAAGACATAAAGATATGACAACACTATTTATTAAAGAATTAAATTTTGATGCAATGTCAATATAAAGATTTTTACACTATCAACTAATTAGAAATCACCCTAGATATGACTTTTAAAGTCATTATTACAAAAAGTCAATAATCTTACCATGATTGATTCTGATTAAATGCTTTATTAAAACAAGTTAGTATGCAAGCACTATCAATGTAGAAGTGTACATTGTCAACCAATCAGAAATCATTTCTAGTATGACTTTTAAGATAGTTATTAAAAAAGTCAATATACCATACACGGATATTAGTGATTGGACAAGAAATGCATATATTATTTATATTATTTATTTTATTAAAAAACTTGATAATTATAAACAATGGGGGTGTGGGTGTGGGTGTGTCTTTTTCTTTTTATTTATATGTCATCTATCAATTGCCACTAGCTCTATACACAAATGTCAACTTTCTTCTCAATTAATCAAAATAAAGGCAATTATACAAAATTACAGAATCATATACTTTCTGCTAAGAATAACTTAGGCCAAGACTATAGACCCTGTTCCGTTGGATCCCAAGGCAATATACACACATAAATCATTTTAGGTTTCAAGAGCATCATCGGTGTGCTTCAATAGTATAGTTTTGCCATAATGCAAAAACTGCAAAACTATAAGGGAGGGGCAAACAAATCAAGCCAATGCATGGACAGCAGAATGTTTAGAACTGGTGACTAGATGAAAGGAATAATATATTAATGTGTTTTCTTCTTCTAATATAATACTAAAAAACTCACCTCCTTCATGACAGCCTGACATGCAGCCATTTGCTTATCATCTTTACAACGAGCCAAAGCTCTTTCAACATAGCCACGTAAAGACTTGGGAAACATACCAGGCTGTGAGCAAGAATAGTTCAGTAAATACTTAGAGTTAATACATAAAATAGTTGTCATTTGGTTGCAATACCAACTTGCTCTATAAAGCAACATGCATTTAATCAATTCCTGGAAAATACTGTTAATTTAAGTTTAGGTTTTTTGCTCCAATACAACTCATGTTATTTCATTGAAGTCACAAAACAATGCTGTTATTATAAACAAGACAGTAATTAGCATGCATACTCCATGTTGACATAAAAATTAGTTTTATTTATGACTTTAGAAGAGACTAATATTATTATTATAAACAAGGCAGTAGTTAGCATGCATACTCCATGTTGACATAAAAATTGGTTTTTTCAAGGGGGTTTAACCTCACAGATATTTTAAGGGATTGGGTAGCTTTGCTTGGCTGATGTATTTATTTATATGTTCTCTGTTATGTGTTTCCCTTTTTCCGTTAAGGACTAACTTTATCCTCCTAACCATTTGTAAATGTATTTGCTTCAACTTAATTTTTTCTTTTATCAAAACATCTTCCCAAACTTCAGCATTTAAACACTTACTTTCTATCAACTTATAGCAACATGATATGTTTTCTAAATATTTATTTTCCTTTTAAAGTGAAAAATGAAATAAAATAAATAAATAAATTGTTAGGATGATAATAAGTAAGCATGCATTACATAATGTAAAAATTCATTGACTATTATTGTTCGAGTCTCACCTTAAGTATAGAATTAGCAGCATCATTAGATGATACTTTCTCAGTTGGCTTCGGCAACGAAACAGCAATATATGCAGGTTTTGGTGCTGAATTGGTTGTAGAGCTATCTTTTTCGGCTTTGGGCTGTCCAAATGTCAAATTTGAAGCAATTCGAGGATTTGTAGGAATTTGAAGTTTGCTTACCCGTTTTGCATCCAGAGATGGATCACTTTGTACAGGTCCCAGGTTCACCTGTTGAGAGGGGAGAGGTGGCGGTGGCAGTGGAGGAAAGTACAAATTGGTTCCTTGAGAAGATACAGTCTTCTGTTGATCCTGAAATTTATCATAAGAAGATTTTAAATCCAAAGGACTTTGATAGTTTGGTTGAATAGGATTAGTTTGTTGTATCTGAGAACTTTGGGCGCCATATTTCCAGTAACCATCATGATCACCACTATTTACTGCAGCAGGCTGACCATCAAAAGAAACGAACATGAAATTAGTAAGTTAACTAAGCCAGGCTTCCAAAAAAACAACTAACCAGCCAAATGCAACAATCCTATAAAACTTAAACCAAAGAAGATTAGATAACCAATATACAAAAATTTGATTAGAATTGGAATTTAACAAAAAAACATAACCTAAGCAACTTGACATGTATGAATAAAATTTATGTGTTCTGTCAAATCAAATATTCTAAGTACTATTCATTTGTCCACACTTTTTTTTTTCTAAAAGTAATCTTCAAACCTGAAAAGAAGGTATGGCAGAAGAGCTGGACTCTTGCCTCCAAAATGGTGGATATGATTGTGGAGGCTGACTATTTGGAGTAGCATAACCACTAGTAACTGTGGGAATAGGGCAACCCAAAGTAGATGAACTTGTGACAGATAAGTTCTCTGTCCCTGGTGCACAGCTGACTTCTGTTTGGTTGTAGTAGTCTGCCCACTGTTTGTATTGTTGCTGATACTGCACTGAGGTAGTGGTAGCACCAGAACTGTAAGAACCACTGGAATCTGGGGTGTAGTTGGTATACGGATGAGGAGAATAACTGCCTTTGTTCCACATAGTTGCTTGATTTCCATATCCGCTGCTGTTTTGGTAACCTCCGGTAGTCTGATAATCAGCAGGATTGTAATAAGTGCTTGAATAACTTGCAGATCCAGCATAAGACCCAGTATTCTGAAAGGAGGAAATAGGCTGATAAGGAGCACCTGTGTTTTGATATGCTCCTACAGGCTGTGAATAGGTATGATTAGGCTGCTGCTGATAGTTGTTATAGTAGCCCGAGTATCCCATGCTGCCATAACCATATGGATTAGAAGAACTTGGGTATGATGCGTATGCATTGTAATCTTGGGTTACATTAGCTGTTCCCAAATTTGATGAATTACCAGCAACTGATGATACATTTTGACCATCTTGAATGCTTCTTTCAGGCGGCTGTGGATGCTGATCATACTGGTAGGTTGGATTAGAATAAATTCCATTTCCTGTAGAGCTATGAACAGTCCATGATGCAGCTTCAGACCCAGTTGTAGTGGGAGCGTAGGAAGTTGGATGATGTTGGCTAGCATCAACATGCCGATTCTACAAAAGAAAGAGATTGTGTGTTATGCTTTACATGATCGAAGTATACACTATTGAACCATGTGTGCATTGAGTGATACAAGGATGAGATAGCATTCAGGTCAAAATATCCAAAACAGAAAAATCCAGGGGGAGAAGAAACAAAAAAAATTAAACAGATATCCATTTACACCTATAGTCTGTCATAGTACATAAAGAGGATTTTCCATTTCGTATACAATTGTTTTTCTAGAAGATAAGGGGGCATTTACTTGTCTTTTTATTTCCTGTTTTCACATTTTAATTACAAAACTACAACCTTGTTTTCGATCTGTTTTCTGTTTTCAAATATTTGTACAAGAAACAGTAACAACAATTTTTTTAGTTTTGCTGTTTACTGTACAAATCTATGAAAAGAGGAAACAAAAATTGAAAATATAAGTAAACACCCACTAAATGTTTCACAGAACAGGCTCAAAAACTCTCCAGAAAATGCTTATGAGTTATGAACCATTCAAAATATCAAAGCAAGGGTTGTAGCAGGCTCTCAGTAACAAATGGGTCACCTTTTTAAAAGATGCAAGGTCTAGAAGAAGATTGATTAATTAACAATTAACATTGATTAGTACATCACATTTAGAAGTTCAAATTACAATAAACAACACTGCTAGATTCACAGACTTTATCATGAATTTAAGCATCTATACTAGTTATTTTAAGACAGAGAATCACGCTTCATGGATTACCTCGAAAAGATGTGGCTCTGCAGGAGCTAAGGTCTCAGTATTACTTCCTTCGTTCGCCATCTCGGAAAAAAACTGATTGAAGAACAAAAAAAAAATCACACAATTTAATCAATAAAAATCCAAGAAAAACCCTAATCAGTTGATAATAATAAATGGTAACAGTGCAAACCTCGGACAATCTCAGAAAATGAATGGGAAAAAGTTCATTGCGGGCGAATCAGAGGAGCAGTTAGGAATCGGAGGAAGCAGAAAAACCAAATTGGGGAGAAGAACAAAAATTAACGAAAAGCAAAAAAGAAAAACAAGTAGCAAGATAGATAGATAGATATGTACGAAATATCACGATGGAGAAATAAAAAGATTGAAAAAGTAAGAGAAGGGAAAGGACTTTGCAGTAAAATGTAAAAAGGGGTTACAGGCGAAAACGCCGGAACAAAGAGAGATTTGTGTTTTGTGAGAAAAAAGGTATGAAGAAATAGAATTGAGGGAGGAAGGGAGGAAGGGAGGAAGTGTGCGGAGGTGGGGTCCTCCGATACAGCAAACTAGATTCATATTATGCCTTCAATGTTAATTAACCATTTATTATTATTATTATTATTACTAATTATTATTGCATAAAAAAATAAATAAAAATAAAACTTTCAGCATTATTATGAAAATTACATCACTTTGGCTAGTCAAACAAGATTAAACTTTAATTGGTGCATTGGCCGTCACGTCTCTAAAGCTAATGAATCATATTCTAGTTGATATTTTCGTACACTTTTTTTTTTTTTTTTTTTACATTACTATACACTCGCTTTTATCAGTATTGGTTAAAAAGCTTTTACATTAAAAATAATAATACTAATAATAATAATAATTATTGTTATTATCACGTGTATTAGTTGAAGTGGTTAACAAGTAAAAGTTAGATATATATCAACTTCACCTAGCATGATTAATAAATAACTATATTTTTAAATATGTAGATAATAATTTAATTATCAAATTTATATTTATATATATTTATTAAACAAATTAGTTCTTTAAATAGAACTTTATATTTTAAGATATTAATCTTAATTCTCAATATGATGATAAGTTAGATAAAACATATATATATATATATACGGTTAGTTATACTTAGTTGAAATTAGTTTTTATTTTTTTATTCATTGAAATCAAATTTACAACAATTTATACATATCATTTAATTATTTGAGCTAAAAATATGTTTAAAAATAAAATTATTTACAAATTATGTTTGATTATTTTTTAAAAGTGTGTTTAAAATTTTGTCTATAAACTTAATTTTAAAGAATCAAGACTTAGAATATTTGTATAAATTTAATTTGCAAACTTATATTTAACTTAAATTTGAGTTTATAAATTTTAATCCAAATATATATTAATAAAATTATAATTTTTTTAAATAAATTTTTTGGGTGTTGTCATGTAAAGTAAAGATGAATAATTATAAGAATGTCATCATTCAAATAAAAAAACAAAATGTACAAATATATTGAAATCAAACTCGATTGTTACTAAATACAATTTTTGTAATTTATAAAAAGTTTTTTGCATATGATAATTTAGTAATTTAAAGCTTTTATTTCTTTTCATCACATGTTGAAATCTTTAAAGCTAAATTGCTCTTTACATGTAATCATAACAAAAAAATTTCAATATTTTAGTTTTGACTTTTTATTTATAATCATGACAAAATAAAAGGAGGAAGAAAGGGAATTGGTATTTCTAAAATTTGAATGGTGTCATGCAAGCAATTAATTAGAGACTAGTTGTTTAAGATATTGAAATTTATTTAAGGGATTGACTTTTAAAAATATGTTTTTACCAAAGCATGTTTATCTAAGTGAAAGGAACTTAATTTTGTCAAATACATGGCATTGAGTTGGTCTTTAAAGTAATACATATTATTTAGATATTTTTTATCAATTAATAATTAATTTAATTTAAATAACTTTTAAAGAGAATAAATGAAGTTATTAAATGTATTCTCACATAAATAATCTATGTCAATTGTCTATTAAAAATGTATCAAGTTAGTCAAATTTGAAGTAATACGTAACTAGCATCATTGCTTAGAATTTAAGGCATCACACCCTCTAACAAGCTAGTATGTTAGGTGTCAAATCTTATTCCATTTAGTCATCTCTTAATCACTTTATTTTCATAAACAATGTTATGAGTTAGGCATACATATCTTATCATATTAGTGCATCAAAAATTTTGTAATTATATCTCATCTTTGTCACGAAACAACCCTTGAGGTCTGTTTGGTAGTCATGATAAAATAAGATATAATAAAATACAAAAGTTGGATATGAATAAAATAACACAAGTGTGATATAAGATACATGACAAATAATGCATATGTATATATCTTAAAGTTACTTTTAGATAGTTGTTATTTATCCTCACAATTTGATTTTCATGTAATTTAATAATTAAGATAAGTTACTTCTTATAAACTTTGAATTACAAAAAAATAATAGGTGAGCATGACAAATCACTTTCTTAAAATTATTTTTTAGAGTAATTTAGTTTATTCTCTCTATTTCATCTAAGTGTCAAAAAAAATTCATTTAATTTTCTTATAATCAAACTTTTTCCATAAGTGATACGATGAGTTAGTGATATCCTATCATATTGGTACATCACATAATTATTTTATTTTATCTCATCTTTGTCATTAAAAGACCTTAAGGATTGTTTGGTAGCTATGATAAGATAAGATAAAATGTAAAAGTTGGATATGAAAAAGATAATATAAGATATGCAACAAATAATATATATGTACGTGTTTGAAGAAGGATAAACAATGAAGATAAATTATTTCTTAAAATCTTTAGATTACATTAAAATATAAAATAAGGATGAGCAGTAACTCACCAAAATTCACCTCGACTCAAACACTACTTAAATCTTGTCATCCCATAATGATATTAAATAACTAACAACAAAATTAGGTACTTAGGAAATGCCTTGGGAACCAAATAAAATTTTGGACCAAATTGCAGAATGATACAAATTAAAAAAAGGCATCATGCAATTATTAAGGTTGTAGCATAATTGAAGAAGAGAAAGAAGTTACCACAAAAGATGTTGAATATGAGACGAAAAAATTCTTAGTTTCAAAAATTCAATTAACCTTTAAGAACAAAGATGTAGATATAAAGGTATTGTATTAACACATACAAGTGAGGTCATTTTTGTAATTGAACAAAAAAAATGTAACATTATTTGTTATTTGTTACAACTGATCATGTTAAGTATTGATGTAGGGAATAATGTAATAGTTACCTTGTTATTGAAATGAAAAAGTGAGAGGGCATTTGGTTTGAGAAAATAGTTTTTATTTTAACTTCCTTATTTCATTTTTAGAAAATAGTTTGCATTTTCATATTTTCAAGATTTAGAATATGTGTTTGCTTTGACTTCTTAATTTCTATTTTTTGAAAATAAAAACATTGAAAATGCGGTTGGTTTAATCAATTTTTATAATGAAATTCATGAAATATTTTGTGCATTTGGTTTAAATAATAATATACATTGATAAAATTTTATTATTAGACATTTTATTAATAAAAATTATACATTTATTTTATAATATATTTGTAAATAATTAACATATTTAAAATTTGTTAATGAAAAAAACATAACAACTATAAATTGCATGATTATAAAATGATAAAGTGCATGATCTATCTTTCATACGAATGACCTCCTTTAACAATCTTCACCTGTGTGATGTTGCAATCATCTTTTGAATCTATTCCACATTTATCATGCTTCTTTTAAAAAGAAAGGAAAAAGATTATTATATCTTTACACAAATTCATTATATAATGACTAGTCATTATTTGATTTATATGTTTAAAATTATATTTGCATAAATATAATCAACATCATATGTTAAGCAAAACAACCATCATTTAGAAAAATACACATAGTCTAAAAACATTTTCAATTAACAATGTATTTAAAATTTACAATAATTTGTTCATATTAGATTTGCAATAACTTATCTAATTTGTGACATTTTAATTGTTTGATTATCTTCTACATAGATACCTTGTTAAACTATCTTTAGACCTTTTTTTTTATCCATAATAAAGTCTTTTATAACACACTAGCTAAAAAGTGTATATGTGACATGTTATATTTTTATCATAAAGTGAAACAAGCAATAAGAATTAATCTTTGTCTTTTAATAGGATAACTCATCGTCAACTTTAAAATTGAAAATCTTACTTTTAATAACCTCTTAATGACACTCTCAATAAAGAGTGTCAAGTGAAATAATATGTTTTTTCTTTGCGAGCATCCTCTATCTCAACAATCACCTAGATGACATCTCTTACTTCAAATTTGGAAGCAATATAGCCAAGCAAGTTGGAAAATCTAGAGTCAACAACATAAAATTGATGTGTAAAAAAATTTGTGAATAACATATCAAAAATCACATATTACTAATACATTTTGTGTTACCAAATTTTTTCTTCTTCGAAAGACATTTTGTTTTGAAACAATAACATAAACAAATAGATGTGAACCATTAATGATACCATATAATTATACATTTAAAACATAAATAATAATTTAGTACATAAACTATAATTATACATCAATTATTTTAAAAATAGATAAAATTTTACCTTAAAATAAGAAAATATTTTGTGTTACCAATAATATGAGGTGTGTAGTCGTTTAAGGTATTTGTTGAATAATACTCTTATCCAATTTGCATATTGCTCTTAGAAAAAATTTAAACCAATTGCTTATCATATGTAGAGATTTTTGAAAGTGTTTTGCAACAACTAGATGATGCATGTTGTGACGTACTATGAACAAGAACTTTGCAGATACTTCCTTTAACCTCATCTTTTTGTCATCTTTCAAATTTTCAATATCTTTTTAAATTTTACAAAAATTCACAAGGACATCATTTCTTGTTCTAAAATTTCGATAGCATCTATCTTCGTGACCAAGCATAAATTTTAGTGTATATATAATTTTAGTTAGCAATAAAGTCTTACATGGTGTCGTAAACCATAAGTAAATCTTTGTCTCATACGAACCACTTATATTAGTGTTAGCTTTCATTTTTTTTTGGTCCAATTTTTTATGTTAATTTCAAAATAAGAAACCATGAGATAAATTATGAATTAAGAAACACAGTGGAAGAAGACATACTATTGCAATCATGAATAGTGAAATAAGAAACACTACTATGCAAAAAAAAGATAAAAATTTTAATCCAAAGAAAAAAGAGACTAATATAGTTTGCTACCAAAACAAAATAATGATAATTTGATAAATCATGAAGTTGTCATGAAAAATAATACAAACACATTATTTCTATTTCCTATTGTTTGTACTATACAAGATAAAACAACAATTCAAGGATTTTTAATAACATGACATAGATACTACACACAATTAAAGTAGGTTAAAATATTGTTTGAATCAGATTGTGACAAAAAGACCTTATCATATCTACAAATGTTTTATTTTTACACTACATACTTACTCATTTGTCAATCCATCTCATATTTTTATTTTACTTTCGGTAACCAATGATTATGTTGTTATAGTCTAAAACAATAATTTACTTGGATTATATCAATCACAACATCACAAACCAAGTTCTATGACAAATGACAAAAACGAAACTCATCCAAATATAAAAAAATTGCTCAAAATATATGTAACATCCCTTGCATAAGGTCATATCTCTCATATCAAATAATATATAATGTGTCATGCATAGTATCAAATGACTCAAAAAGACTACATTTTCTCAAAAAATGTCTCATTTATTTTTATTAATTTTGTAAAAACTTGCAATAATAGATATTTTCAATTTGATGTGATTGTTTGTAATAAAAAAAAATCAAATTAACCTTATCCAAAATCTATTTTTTTTAAAAATAGAGATAAAAATATATCATTGTAGTTGTTTTCACTAAATTGAAGTGTGCTGATTGAAATGAGAAAGAAAGTGAGTTGAAAATATTTTCACATTATTTATGATATGTTACTGTGTTTTTAATATTTTTATTTTTATTTTCAAAATTCACTATAGAAAACGCTAAAAAGTACTTTATAATGTTTTCAAAAATGAATTCAAATAAAAAATGTTTTCTAAAAGAAACATTCATAAGTAGAAAACAAATATGTTTCCAGTCCTATTTCTATTTTCTATTTTTATTGAAAATGAAAATAAAAAATACACAAAGTAAACATTATCCAAAAGTTTGAGAAAACGTTTTCTATTTTTATTTTTTAGAAATAAATTTTATTTTTAAAATTTGAAATTTAGAAAATATGCTTGGTTTTATTTTCTATTTCTTAACTATTTTCAATAAAAATCAACGACATGTTTTCATAGCATTCTCTATATTTTTGTCTTTTTCAATTATAATTTCAGCTCCCTATTAAATCACAATTAAATTACATTTCAAGTTTCCATCCTTGTATTCATATTTTGAAACACCATTCGTTAGATGTCACCTTTAATTGTATTACTGGATAACTCATAATTCCATTGAAATTTTGATTTTTCTTTCCAATTGGCTCTGTTTAAAAAATCTTGAATTGATTAACACAAAAGCATAAATTAGAATGGAATCGAGCTGAAACTCATGCCATAGAAACTACCCAATTACAAAGACACTAGTTCTCAATGTTATTTTTTCTGCCACTATCCAATGCTGATGCCACTAAAAGGTCATTATGATCTTGTTGAATTAGTATGACATCATTTCCTTACCCATCTCCTTATATGTATCACCGAACATGTAAATAAACTAGCATAAAATTATTTTTAACTTAACAAACAATCTTAAATTAAAATTTTAGATATGCAAGTATATTCAATACGAAAAAAGTTCTATTGCTTATAATAATAATAGTTATGACCAATTGGAGAAAATGATAAAAACATACATATAATTTCAATGAAAAAAAGTCTTGTAATATTTAATTTACTCATACCTAATTATTATTTTCAACAAGGACATCTCTTATAGTAATTGTTTTTAATACTTGATTTTATCATTATTCAATAGGTCATAAACACAATTTTTTTTAGAAAAAAATCATACAATAGTTTTCTATTCTTTATATATAAAAAAGTAGAAGTATTTGAGTAAGTTAGTAATTTTAACTTTTTTTCTTAAATTAAAGACATTAAAATCATTCTATAATTCATTAATTATAGAACATAGATCTTATTAGTTATTTAATTATATAATATAATTCAAGTTAATTTGTTATATATACGAGAAAAAAATTATTATCAATTATCACTAATATTAAGTTATAAATTGATGTTATCTTTATAATCAAGGGCAAAGATGTTTTTATTTATTTTGTTTTTTCCTCTTGTTTTCCAGATTTGTCCCAGGCACTTCTCCCTCCTGACACCGATGTCTCCCTCCCTACCACCCTCACTGCTCTAGTGGAAGTGCTCTCCTCCACCATCCTTGCTTCGACGATAATGAAAATCACCACCAGAAATCATCTCCCTCCTGAGAATGAACGAAGCAAACAAAGCATAGACAAACCTTGGGATCGCTCATTTTCTCTCTCTTCAACGACAAAAATAAAATTCAAACAAAGCCACGATTCTTCAAATCTTGTTTTGGCAAAGGTCTTTCCAAAATTCACGCCTCCATCAAACCCAGATCACTTTTATTTTGCCTCCTAATTCTTCATCACCAACTTTACGATCTTTCTGTGCCTCCCAATCATGGAGAAGGGAGGAGAACGAACCATTTTCAGAAAAGTGGCAACAAAAGCAAAGACACCAGGTGCCCAAAGTGTTAGGAATAAGAGAGAAAAAGAAATTGATAAAAAAGAAAAAATCTTGACCTTTGGTTAAAAAGATAACACATCTAATGGTGAATTTTTAGTTTCCCACCCTAGAAATATCGCTATCCACAAACCAAACTCACTTTTGCACCATTGATTCAATACAAATGGTTAAAAATAGCATTTAAAATCAAAATACGCCATGTATAACAGATGTGAAAAATGTGGTTGCGAATAGCATTAATCATGAGTAGTAGTCAAGATTTTTTTGATTCGAAGTAGTAGTCAAGATTTAACTAGCGTCAAGTGACGCCTTATTACATGACTGGCCACTATTGGCTGACATGCATTTAATACAACCATGTGTAGCTTAGAGTTATATGGGATACAATGCTAGAATTGCAGTAACTGGCGATAAAACAACGACCTGTGCCTTTTTCCTTATTCTCATTGATATCCACATACATCTATTTGAACACTAAAAGCAGGAAATCGCACGTTATTACCATATGATATCAATAAAGGTGTGTCTGAAGACGGGCAACAGGCAAACAATGCCTTGTATTCTTCCAACAACCTAACTATAAAGGAAAGACCAAGAACCATAGCAAAGCGGGCCAAAAAGAATACAGAACAGTACACCGTCTCTGTAATGACATTGTGTTTGAATTACCTTCATCCTATGTCAGCAAGATCCAACTAGCTTGGAACGATGATTTCACGGCAACTACAGTGTATCCAACTCAGTGACTTACGACTTACTATTCAATATAATTTTTTGTTTACACTCGCACCTTTTTGTTTCCTTCATATGCTGCTGCTGTACTTCGAAGTTTCTGTTGAGTGTGAAATGCATGACGAGACTAAAAGCAGGCAGCAATACTCAGCAAAAACAAAAATAGTTCAATTACTTCATTTGTCCACTTAACGATGCTCCATCATCCTCAGCATCCAATTCTTGTTCCACACCTTTGACCTGTATATATGCGACAATCAACACAAAATAATGTACAAGTAAAAACAGTATAAATGAATTATTCATATAAAATGGAATTCATTTTTTTAATGATGCTTGAATAACCATTCAATGATCAATACTATTTTCTATATAGAATAAATAATGCATGCAATAACGGTATATAACTTTTTTATACTATCCTAATCATAAACTATCAAATATGATAAGTTTGTTAATTTTTATAATTATAATGTTAGAACTTATACCAATAATGATTTACAATGGGTTAATGATATAAAAACTTTTACATTGATAATGGATATCTATTAAACTCAAAGATATTACATTACACATGATGACACATTATTAGTGAAAATTTGGATTATGCGTTATCTCTTTAATAGGTACATGTAATCCATATTCCACAGCTAAGTTTAGTAGTCACATAAGACAGTAGCAAATCTAATTCCTGGTATAGGGTGACCCAATGTACAAGGCTCTTGGCTGGTGGTATCCAAGGAAGGTAGATGTATGCAACCTTACTCCCACAAGCAGATAGATTGTTTCTAAGATTTGAATCCGTTACTTCCAGGTCACAAGGCAGCAATCTTATCGTTGCACAAAGACAAAGGCTTGCCTTCTAAGGGGTGACCCACAAGCGGGGAAGCTATTTCCAGTAACTGAATCCATGACCTCTCTAGGTCACAAGGCAACAAACTTATCCTTACACCAAGGGCTGTCCTCTATCTAATTTAAAGGTGTAGAATACAATCAGCAAATTTTACTAGTTAATTTAATTGGTCCCCTAACTTTACCACTGTAATATGGACTCAAATTAACTTGAGTATATGCATAGAACATGCAAATCATTTCAATGCTAAAGGAAGGCGATGTTTTAATCAATTCTACTACCATCAAGTTTAATGAAAACAGTAAATGCATTATGCTCGTCACAAAAACATATTGCCAAACTTGTTACCTCCGGGACATAATGCATCAGCATATTTTCAATGCCTGATTTCAGAGTCACTGATGAACTTGGGCAGCCACTGCATGCCCCTTGCATTCTAAGTTTTACTGTCCCGGTATCTCTGGAGAAAAACACGATATAAAATATAAATCAGTAAAAGTATCGGTTAGATAGTTGACTCAAGTATTAACAATGAGTTACAACAGTGTCAATAGCAGTTCTGTGGACAATTCAGTTGGACTGACCGTGGGTTAGTAGGTTAGTTAGAACAGTCGACAGTGTATAAAAAGAATAAGAGGAAAATAATAGAAAGGATGCTTTAGAATAGGAGTAGGGATTGGGAGGGCATGCCACGACAAAAACTCCAGAGTTTTCTAGGACTTGGAGATATACGTTTCTGTACTGCCACTTTACTTGGGAATCCTAGGATTCTGCAACAAAGTTAAACTTTTATCACCTGTTTTCCTATTTTTCTGCTCCATTTCTATCAAAGTCAGTCTATAGTATATTCATGATCTTCCTCAAGATTTTCGTAAGAGTTTCAAAACCAAAATAACAAACATTTGAAAGGAACTTACGGGTCAAAACCTCGATACTCAATGTCCCCACCATCATCTTGCACCGCAGGTCGAATGCGAGTCTCTAACAATTCCTTGATCATCGCAACTGTTTCAGAATCATCCTGTATTGAAACACGTATATTTTCCATTTAGTTTAGACCTTCTTAAACTTCCAGTGTGCTTTACGAGTAACACAGATAAATCTCATAACTCTAGGACACTTGGACCATTTTATTAAAATAATGTAATGAACTAAGATTATTGCTAAAGATCCTATACTGATTAGTAATATGGCCAAAATAGTGTGTATAAGTGAGAGGAACAACCTTCAACTTAAAAACGAACTTTTGGAATCGAATTAGGCCTAAACCCAAAATTTTAACATGGTACGAGAGTCTATCCCAGTGGTTGTTGTTGAGTTTATTGGACTGTTATTAAACCACTCGCAAATGTCTTGTCATGCAAACTTTATGTTCCAAATATTTGGTTGTTGGCATGATAGGGCGTGTTAGAGATTCTAGATCACAAGTTATGTGGTAAAATTAGTGAAAATAAGTGAAGCACAATCCTAACGACAAGAAGTAAATTTTGGAGTTGAGTTAAGTCTAACCCCAAAATTTTAAGACTTATTAATGTGTACCACATAGCACAAACAAAGCCCCAATTGGAAATTGAACAAAACTTAATGCAATTCTGCAGGTATTTTTGGCATTGCTGTCTGTTGAGGATAAGAAAATAATTTCAATAAAATATGTGGAAATATGATTATGGTTGGTGAATGTAACAGAAATTATGCGGAAATGCTGCTTACTTGGTGGATAGCTGTATCCATGGAGGCGGCAGCTTGCGAATCTAAAAAGAGAGGCTGAGCAGAAGAGTAGAAATCCATAATGGCGGCAAAGATTTCAGGCTTCAGGAACTCCCACGCAGACTCTTCCGATTTGGTAATGGTAACGAAATCGGATCCAAAGAAAACGCGAGTAACGCCTGCAGAACAAAAAGAAGAAGCAGAATGAATGAATGAATCTCTAAGTATAGAGAGAGAGAGAGAGAGAGAGAAACCGTGGATTGCAAAGAGCGATTTGGCGAGGGGAGAATTGATTGCAGAACGAGGGTTGGGGAAGTCGGCGCTTCCAACTTCCATGACAGGCTTGCCAGGATAAAACATGAGAGAAGATGGATTGGGTGTGGCCTGGCTTTGAATAAACATACTCCTACGTTGCCCTATCCACTCCAAACCGATGGAGGAAGACAAACCATTGCATCCAAACGACGGCGTTGCGCTGATCCGGCGAGGGATAAACACAACGCTCTGCCACTGCCTTGCTCGTTCCAATGGAATAAGCGCTCTTCTTACCAATCGCAAAACACAACTACCTCTCATCCTATCCTTCCTTCACGATCAATTCCAATCTTCAATCTTCAATCTTCAATCTTCAATCTCCAATCCCTTATTGCGTGCCCCCAAAACCCTCTCTTACTTCACATCACCACAATACAAAACATTAACCACTGTAATACTTAACAACTACAGTGCAAATCTTGTCATAACTTTTTTTTTAATATATCAAAAATTTAAATAACATTTTAGTTTCGAAAAAGTAGATAATTTTTAATTTTAATCTTTTAAAAAATTTTATTTTTATTTTTATTTTTTTTATTCTCTATGATTAAAAAATATCGTTTGGCAATCCATTAAGTTAACAAGGTCTTACATAATAATTGTACATAATTATTTATTATATTTTTAAATCGTTTATTAATTAGTTTAATATTATTAATTATTTTAAATAAATAAAAATTTAAAAATATTATTTATTAAAAAAATTTATTCGTAACTTTATCTTATCAAACTTCGTGAAGATTGAATTTACTTCTAAATAAAAATTGAAATCAATATTTTTAAATAATTAAAATAAAAAAATATTATATTTTATAAAGACTAAAATATTATTTAAATCATATATAAATAAATATTAATAATTTTATTAATTTTTTATATTAATAAAAAAATTAAAATAATACATATGTGATATTTAAA